>JAAGKR010001509.1:0-115838 GCA_011419295.1 Clarias macrocephalus | reverse complement strand
AGCTATACAAACAAAGTTAAATTTGCTGCAAGATGAAAGCCATGTCATGTGATAAAACTAAATACATAAAAAGCTGAATAAACAAACACTGACAAAAAAGAAAAATTATATTATCTGGAAATAAAATGGTTCACGTCGTACGTTTTAAATATTTGCACATCTTATTTCATACGGTGGAACCTCGGATTGCGAGTAACCCAGTTTGCAAGTGTTCCACAAGACGAGCAAAAAGTTTGAATAAATTTTGACTTGAAAAACGATAAAGTCTTGTTTTTACAAGTACTGAGTATTATGTGGGACGCATGCGCATCTTGTTTTGACGCTGAGCGTCACGTGATCACAACTGAGCCATAGGTTCTTCTCTCTCTCTCACGCTGCGGAATTGTGGGTAAAGTCTCCCATGCTCGGTCTTAGTGCGCATCTTTCACTCGTATATAATCAACATCCATGCGCGCATGTGCTGTTTACTTTAACACTGTGACCACATGTGTGCGCGTAAAGCAACTTTTATTTTGTGTTTGTATGTGTGTGTGTTAAAGTCATTCTTTCACGTGCACGTGTACTGTTTAACACGTGTGTGCGCGTGTGTAAAGCAAAAGCAAGTCTCATTACAGAGGTTAAAGATCCATTTTCTCTCTCTCGCTCGCTCTATCAGACTGTACTGATTGTGCACACATATCATTAGACAGCATGCCCCTTCCCTCCTCCTCTCGCCTTCACACACTCTAATGGAGTGTTTTCGTTGTGTGTATATGTGTGTGTGTTTGTGTAAAAGTCATCCCGAGAGTAAGACAAGAGTATAAGGAAGGGGGAGAGAGTCTTCCTCCTCACGTCTTACTTTAGATTCACACACACTCACACACATACACAGCACATGTGCACACATATACACACATACACAGCGCATGCGTGCACAAACACTAATGGAAACACTTATCTGTCGGGATTTATTTTTTTACTTTTTTCAAAGGTAAAGTTAAGGTCAGTTTGTTTATTTTTACTTAATTATTTTATATATTTATTCTTTGGGTTTGTGTAATGAATAATCTGAGTTTTCTTTATTTCTTATGGGGGAAACTTGCTTTGATTTACGAGTCTTTTGCTGTATGAGCATGCTTCCGGCATTAATTATGCTCACAATCCAAGTTTCCACTGTATTTACAAGTTTATCCACTTTATAACAAGCTTAATATTATACAACATATTCCGAGCTAGAAGTATGTCTAGAAATAGATGAGATTTAAATAAAATATTCAAAAAAATCATTGTTAATGAAATTGTTAAGTTCAAAATCATTGTTAATGAATGAATTTATAAAAAATTATAAAACAAATCCCTGGATTAATTTCTGCCAAGTAAAGTTTTTAATCAAGTAAAGATTCAGAAAGGATTGTGTGTGTGAAACCTTATCGATTTGTGCACCTGATCTGCTGCTTTCTGTTCCCACAGCATGAAAGGTTCAAATAAAAAAAAACAGTAAAATTTGATATGTTCAATAGTTGTTGTTTTTTTTTTGGACAATATGGTGCTTTAACTTAACCATTTTAAGTAAACAATATGCTTAAAATTTGCATGTTGCTTGCCAAAATCTGCGTCTTTCCAGTTGCTTGCCAATTTCTGCTCTGGAAATTAAAAAAGGTTTAAATTTAAGGTTACAGCGCAAAAATAATTACTTTTTTTTATTGTTTTGCTCAAATTTTTACCAGCTTTTTACATCTTGTTGCTGTTGTACAATACTTTACAAAGGTAAAGTGCAGGTTAATTTGTTGTATTTTTTCTTTGCCTTTGTGCCATTGAAGCAGAGGTCGCCAAATTGCTGCTTGATGACATCATAGATACATCCACTAGTGGACTAAGGTTGAAGCTGAGGGAGCACCCACATTACATTCTCCCCCATCCACTGCAACCTTTAGTCTTCCCCTCCTAGTATTCACTGATGCCTTAGGAACCAAACTCAATAAAGTCCTCCTGCAGGATTTTGATGGCAAAGAACACCAAGTACTGTAGGAGAGTAGTAAGCTCACACCAGTGTAACATCAAGTGAGAGGACCCTGCCGTCGACTGGGCCATAGAGGAGAGGAAGTACAATCTCTTTTCATCATCCCAGACAAATTCAAAGTTGGGTGGTGCTGTGACGGCAGGCCTACAGGCAGCTCTTCATGGATCCAAAGAGCCCATTCAGCACCATGACCAGATCCGCTACATGCTCATGAGGAGCAGGGTGCCCTAACCCTGGCAGCAAGATTTCATCCATCTGCTGCTTGTTAAAAAAAAAAAGCTAATCATCAGTCTGGTGAGTAGCTTTTGCTGGGTTCTATCCCACTTCTCTTCTGAGTTGGACCACTTCCGAAATTGCACATCACAGGGACGAGCCCACCACCAAACCTCAATCAGCCTCTTGGCTTTGTTTTAAAGCACTTTAAAACAAACAACAGAAGATGAAACAGGGCCAGAGCCAACACCACACTGCCATTTCCGTTTGCTTCAACGGAAGTCAAGAGTCTATCAGAATCACCCCAAAACAAACGCTTTACTAAAAGAGTTGTAATACATTGAGAAATGTTCAACATCGTTATATTCAGCATGTACGCAGGTGCTGTCAAGTCAGAGACAGAGATTTGAGACTTTTATCCTTTTAAATACATTTAAAGATCAGAAACAGATCCAACTTTGTTGTACTGTGGAGTACCCAGAGGAAACCCACCAAGCACGGGGAGAACATGCAAACTCCACGCACACACAGAGTTGGGAATCAAGCCCGGCCGGACCCTGGAGGTGCAAGGCAACAGTGCTAACCACTGTAACACCATGCCACCTGGGTTTTTTATTTCATAAAATAAAATAAAAAATTAAATTGCAGTAGAGGCCACACCCGATACAGGTTTAAATCTTAATTCTGATAGAGATACAGGTGGTGTAAACAGGCAGTCCTAACCCGGGTTCACTCTTACCAGCCTGTAACGATTTGCATAATACAGTTATTGAAAATACTAACGATCTGATTTCCTGTTATTGGAGCAATTCTTCTGGGTGATTCTTATGGATAACTGACATCAGATGATCTAAATGATACTAATCCTTGATTTTGGTGCAGACAAATCAATGATCACTTGGCAGTTTTCTAAGGAAATTGCCTGTTAAATTGTGTAATCATTTGGAAATCTGCCACAGACTAGAGACTGTTAGCACATCTTTTTTTTTTTTCAAGTAAGCATTCGTTTGTTTTATGACGTAATTGAAAAAAAATCAGATGTTTTCCTGGTGTAAGTTAGAGAGGGTGTGGTGTTTTATGCGGAAAAGGATTGTTTTTCAGAGTAGGGAATGAGGAAAGAAGTGAGAATGTGCACATGCATATCCAGAAGCAGTTCCCAGCAGGCTTACATGCACTCAAGCTGGCAAGTGATGAGTGGTGAATTGGACTCACGAGGACAGCAGCTCCCGCCAGAGGCTGGGGACTGGGGTTTTAACATCAATCCAGCTGCCTTTTCCTCTTTGGTGACTACATCCTGAAAGTTGGCTCTCGTTGAAACTGAAAGTGTGGAGGCAGTTTATGCTGTCCTTAAGCATCTCCTGTCTGGCGTTTAAACCGTAGTGTACAGTCTGTCCCATTCAAAGTCACAGTCACATAGCCCTGCTCACATGCCACTCTTGCAGTGAACTTCTGCCACAATTTCTTCTCGCAACTTCTGGACCCCCATCTAAGCTCCACACCTCACTTTTAAAGAGCGGAACAAGCTCCAGGTCCATTGATGTTCATTTGCCACCAGCCATGCCAGATTTAGTAGGTCAAGTGAGATCTTTGAAGTGAGCATGGAGCAAAAAAAATTATTTGGACACACGCCTGTCACTGATGCATGCTCCCTCAGCTTCGAGCTCACGATTGCCGCTGGCACTACTTGTTCATGATTAAGAGCAGCCTTAGTCTTGTTAAGACTTAACCCAAGTTCAATGCCGGGTCCTCTATGCCAACAATCTCCAATTGTGCGTCCTACAAAGCAGCCCCCTCTCCTCCCTTCCTCCTATCCTCTCTCTGGTTTCAGTCACTGCAGCTAGGATTCTTTTTGTAGTAAAGTTGTTGTTCACCTATAGAGTGAGTAATGGTAAGGATTTGCATATTCAAAAAGAGCGGAGAACAAGCAGCTGGATGTGGGAAGTAGAGAGCATGTGTGTCATTAGTTTTTGTTATACTGGAATTATTTCTGCCTTTCTGTTGTCAATAAAGGCAAAAGTTACAGAACTGTCGGCTCTGCATTACAATACTTTACAAAGGTAAAGTATAGGTTAATTTGTTTTATTTTTACTTTATATTTTGTATTATTATTTTTATATTAATATTTTTGGGTTGTGGAACGAATCGTTTCCATTATTTCTTATGGAGAAAATTCACTATGATATACAAGTGTTTTGATATACAATCACGCTTCCTGAATGAATTATGCTTGCAATCCAAGGTTCCACTGTAATAATAACAATTGTGATAACAACAATAATCTCCCATTTAAAAATATATATACGATTCCAGATTTTCATTTTATTTTTGCAAACCTGAAGTCATATTTTAATCAGAATGCGACCGCAAATAAAGACAGACCCTTATTACAAACGGGATTGAAAATGTTCATAAGAAAACAACTTGTTTTTCATCTAATCCATGTTTTTTTATGTCCCGATTCTGTTGAATTCAACAGTAATTCAACAAAAGCAGGACATGTACTTACATGTCTGGGTTGGTTTAATTCACCAGAAAGAGGTCTGACAGTGTTCGTAAGAATCCAGTTCTGTGACTGTAAGCACACCCAAACACACAGAGGGACAAACAGCTCTGTATATGAAGAAGGCTGTGTTCTTACTTCTGCTTTTTTCTCTTTATGTGTTCTCTTGGTGAGATAATTTCCTCACATAGGTTTTTTTTTTTACCACTGCTATGCAGATAAAATGTTACTCCTCTTCCTCTGATTTAAGCAGACATCTCTTCTGAAACCTGAATCACAGTGTAAGATCTTTAATCCACCATAGACAAACAGACGTTGTGTATTACCTTCGAACATGTTTGCAGTTTGCATGATCACTCCTTGCTTGGTGAGTTTCCTTAAGTACTCCAGTTTCCTCCACAGACTTACAGATAACTGTAACTGGAATTTCCAAATTGCCCATGATGTATGAGTATGTGTATGTGTGTGGGTGCTGGTGTCCTGCAACCGTCCAGGGTGTACCTGACTAGTGCCCTGAGGAAAGGCTCCAGATATCCCGTGATCCTGTACATGATAAGCAGTATAAAAAATGAGTATATTATTATTATTATTATTATTATTATTATTATTATTATTATTATTATTATTATTTTAATACACATATGGAATAGCAATCACAGTGATAATTTAACACTTTCAGAGACCCTTTGAATCCACCTGGACCTTTTAACATTTTAAAGTGTTAACAGTGTGAGTATAATTCAACACTGGGTATTTTACTGCAATTCTGTGATAAGTAAATCAAAAAGAGAAAAATATTGAAACCCAGAATCGAATTCCTAAAAGGAAAGCTGAAAGACCTCAAGAATGAAACAGATTTCCTGTTCAGCAGATGGTTGTATATAGTGTATTCTTATTATAATTATGCTTCTCACTTGACTGGGAAAACAAAGCCAAAGAATCCGTTCAGCACCATGACCAGCTCCACTATGCACTCAAGAGGGGCAAGGTGCCCTAACACCAGGGCTGGAAGCAAGTTTTCATCCACCAAAGTTGTAATACATTAATAAATGTTCAACATTGTTATATTCAGGTGCTGTCAAGTCAGAGACAGAGATTTGAGAATTTGAAACAGATTCAACTTTATTTGTTGTACTGTGTAGTACCAGGAGGAAACCTACCAAGCATGGGGAGAACACGCAAACTCCATGGACACACGTTAAAAAAGTGAAACTGCTGTGTCATTGACACAAAGTATGTTTCTTCATTGATCTGATCTGATAGAAATGTTTGATTTCCCCTATATACGAAACTGCTATTTGTTGGAAAGCAAACATCGTCACATGACCTCATGATGTAGCATTATCACGGATTGAATCACGTTCAGCTGGCGGCCATAGTTTTTCAAAGAAAACTATTTTAAACCAGGTAAGAAAGCAAACTCATGTAATTTCTACAGTATGTTAAATGTATCTCTTCCATGAGCAAATTTATGATACATGTCAGGAACAACTACTTCGTGGATTGAGTTTTGCGTCCATGTTTGCTAGCTAACTATACCTATTATACCTAGCATTAGCTAACTAACGTGGTTATTTTCAAAAACGCCAGAGTTTGTACGCTAGGGCGGCTATGCCGAATTCCATAAAATTAATTATATTTAAGTACCATTGGTTAACAATGTAAAAATTAATAGTGACCTAAATATAGAATAAGCCACTTTGGAATGAGTGCTGTTTGTAGTCTACATATAGTTATGCTTAAAACCTTGAGGACTTGCTAACATGTATGTTAATATCGCTAAAACTATATTCCCTCGTATGAAATGGGGCATTAACTCATTTTCCTGACATACTGGTAACACTTTATGACACGTTTTTAACGTTATCAGAATATAATCCCTAACACTGGCAGCAATTTTTGACACGTTGATTTAACGTTACTACAAGTAAAAGTACAACAGTCCACAAGTCGTCTGTTAAATTAACTATATAAATTAAATAAAATGTGAAATAAAACACAAAAACAGTAAAAAAAAAAAAATACATTACTATGCTTTCATTATTTTACCCATACTGCAGAAATTCGTAAGTCCCAGAATGCAGAAATAAAAGCATTATATATAATGTGTGTGTGTGTGTGTGTGTGTGTGTGTGTGTGTGTGTGTGTGTGTGTGTGTGTGTGTGTGTGTGGAATTTTGAAATGGAAATGATACAATAGAATTGTATCATTCTACAATAGATAGAACAATAGATAGAAACCTATCCACCTATTATGAAAGTAAACGTTTCACTTCCAAGTAAAAAGAAAAAAGAGATACTGTAAGTTCCCATTAGTTTTACTTTTCTAAAGCAGCACTAACTTTAGATTAGATTTGTGTTTGAATATTGCAATTATCCTGACTTATGTTCATTGGTTTATTGTATTTTCTGTAGTTAGCACTTGCAACAAAATGCAATTATTTTAAAAGGTGTAGGGGGGGGGGGGGGGTTCTTACTATACATACTGTAATTAAGATTTGCTAAGAACTTGACCCAGTCCAATTTTTGTTTTTACTTCATTTTTGTTTTTTTTAAAGATCAGTAATAAGTTTCTGAGAATTACAACTGTTCCACTACCAGCAAGATTCCTGGTTTCCTTGGAGAAGCAACATTGCATCGATCATTAGAAACAAGGGAGGAACTGTCAGAGAGAACACCAGAGATATAATCAGAGTTCTTGATCAGGTAAGGACTTGCTCAAAAAAGCAGAAATTAACTTGGTGTCAAATGTGATATTGTGAATGGAAGCCACAGGAGCTGAGCAAGGCATCCAAATCAAGTTGGCTGGGATGCACTGAATTTAAACATAACCTGCAGCATAAAACATCTTAGTTTGACTTGTTCACAGGTTAGTGTATGCTGTCTGAATACAGGTGTCAATGTCTGCCATGTTCATTTTATCACGCCTCACAAGCCTTACATAATCAACTATACTATGTTTGTTTTTATATGCCTAGAGCCTGGGGGTGAATGTATGAAGAGAGTATCTCCTGAAATGTCTTGTGGTGTATTTAGTGGAAGATGTGGACCAACTGATTAAGCACTGGTAAGCATTTGTACATGAAGCATTTCAACCTTAGGACTGAGAAATGTTACTGAATTGATAAATTAGCCTTGCTCAAAGGTCCAACAGTGGCAACTTGGTGGTCCTGCGGTTTGAACCTGTGAGCTTCCAATCAGTAGACCAACATCCAAAAACCACACAACTACCTCTGCCCCTTCATATTGACAAATTTGAGGTCAGTGGCATTATTAGCTGCAGCACAACCTTTACACAGGGCCATTATTTTTTAAATCATAGTATGTATTAACCTTAGTAACATACATGCTCCTAAACCTTGTGGAAAGCCTTCACAGAAGAGTTAAAGCTGTTATAGCTGCAAAAGGCCAGCATCATATTAAAGCCTATGGATTAAGAAGTGGATGTTACTCAAGTTCATATGCATGTGAAGGCAGGCGATGTCCTGTCTTTTATTAGGTTGTTCAGAAAATATTTAGGGAACGTATTCAATATTGACATTAAAATTTTGGTCACTTTGTTTGTCAAACAATTGTCATGTTTCACAGTTCTTAAGTTATTACAAATGCTTTACATTAAACTGTCTAAATTGCCTCAGGGCAAAATTTGCACAGGTGGCATTCCAGCTTCTAGACACACCTTTTTGCAACTGAAGGAATGTGAACAAGTTAAGACCTTTATCAGGAAACATTACCTTGTAGTATACGGGCTCAGTAAATGTGAAAATTATTTTACTGTCCAAATACTTATGGGCCTGGCTATGAACTACAGGGCAAGTAAAAGTACAGACAGAGTTCTAGGGTATTACAGTGTTGAAGAAAGCATGACAGTCTTGGACTATCCGTAAGTATATATTGTAATAATCACTTTCATTTGTTAACAGCTTTAAACTTTTCCTTTTGTAACATGGTATGTTGATAAACCTGCTGAGATAAAAAAGAAAGAAAAAAAAACAAATTGAGTCACTGCCATAGCCTGCCGAATAATATAAATGAGACGTAAGGATGCTAACTGCACACAACACAGAGCATTTCCACAAAGAAGGAACAAACATTAGAGCAGGTAAGACACTTAGCTTGGCCTATTTTCTAACTGTTTTATATATACTGCTCTAATCTGAGAGGCTGTTTATTGCTGATTTCTGAGGCTGGTACCCCTAAATGATCCTTTTTCTCTGCAGCAGTGTTATGTTTTGATCTTCCTTTCCTGAGATGGTGTTCATGAAAGCCAGTTCCTCTTGTTGCTTGATTTTGGTTTTGCAAATGCACTTGATAATACTTGCAAGAAGAAGAACCATTCCAGAGCGGCTGACCTTTGTGTCTTAAATTAATAGCTAACTGTTGTTGTTGTTGTTGTTGTTGTTGTTGTTGTTGCTGTTACTTAATTACCTTAATACATATGTGGTATTTCATAGTTTTCAAATTAAAGGTAATCTTGAATATAGAAAATAAATCACAAAAATAATGTTAAATTAGAACATGGGCCAAACTTTTGACTGGTGGATTATGCAGCACCTAAAGGGACATGGGTGGAAAAAAAGAAAAAAAAATTCAGATGGAAAAAAAAAAGTTTATATGTTTTATATTTAACCATAAGATGAATAACCTGGATGACCATTTTTTTAAATAAGACGTGTAAATGAATAATGAATAATTGCCTTTGCACTGGACAGTGAACATAAGTATATTACATTTACCTTATTTCTGCATCATGTGTGTCTCATAAGGCAGGAAGGAATGGATGTGCAGTTCAGCTTGTTTTTTTAAATAAAGTTTTTGTCTTTTTTGTAAACTAGTGACATATTTGCATCCATGGCTGCCAATGGAATGGAGCAATTCAAAGAATCTGCAAACGAGGCACTGGGTTATGTGGAGAAATTGTTCTCCTTTGCCTCCAACTTCAACCCTATGTTTGGCATCATCACCAAGCTGGTTAAAGGAGTGAGGAAAGGCCTAGAGGGAGATGAAGCCCATAAGCTGTATAAAGATTTCCAGCAGATTAATGACAAGTTGGAGAGCATCGCTGAGCAGAACAAGCAGCTGCAGAGTGATATCATAAGAGATGAGATTGAGAAAAACTATGGTGAACTGGAGAAGAACATTGAGGAACATTACAGAGCCTTCAAGAATTTTGTGAATGAGGTTAAGAATGAACCGGAAAAAGATAAGCATTACAGAGAGGAGTTTAAAAATATTATTTTAACACAAAAAGGCAGTCTGAATTTGAAGGCGTACTACGCAGCCATCATGGGAATGCAGGGTCCTTTTGGGAGGCCACTGTTGGAAGTTTATCTAGAGGACTGTAAAGGGGATAAGAAGATTATGGAGGCTAGATGCGATCATTTGGCCTACCTCTTCCACATCGGCCTCATTGCACTGATGGCCAACTGTGTCATCATTGGGGACGATGTGGATCAGTTCAAGGAAGAATGGGGCAAAAGGATCATTGATATTCACGGCAAGATGCAAGAAGCCCTGGGCAAGTGTGACAAGCAGGTGTGATGCTAAATTCAAAGAGCGTTGTCTTAATTTCTACGAATTGATAATGGAAACAATGAGACATGAGTGCTGTTTATTTTTGAGCATTTAGACTAGTATTCTCTTTCATATTGTTTTTCTGTCTTAGAACTTAAAACTATTTACTCTTTAAACTGATTGTTACATGACTGTATAAATCTAAATGTGTTGCTGCATTTATAGTAAAGCTGTACATTCTAAATAAACATATGTGTTTATTATTATAAGTGTTATGAATTTTGCCAGACTTTTTAATAACGTGCCGTTTCATTGTTTTCACAAAAATAAACATTTGCTTTTTCACAAACAAGAAAAGAGTTTAATTTTATTTACTGTTAAATTGTTAAACTGTTAAACATTTAAGAGTCCTGTTGATATAGTCATTAGAAAATCCTAGGATGTGTGTTTAAGGTCAGGTAGCTCACTCCAAGATGGCCAGATAAACTCGTCACAGAGCAATATGCAAATTACTGTTTTGAAGGAGTACACTAGTGACATCTGCAGGATGTACAAAGTATTACATGGATATGTCAAGCCTGGAAAGCTTTTTCTACAGAATCTTCTCACATGGCACTTAAAACAGTGCAATGTATAGTTAAACACACACTTGATTGTTTCCCCTATTTTATATGATGTTTATAGTATATGTAAAGAATCTGTACAAAACGGATGAATCTTCCCTTTACCAAATCTCAGATTTTGGGTAGACAGCCTCCTCTAGTGGCGAGTTGTGCCGTGTTTCTTTCCACTAATCACAACAACAAAAAAGAAGAAGCTAATGGTTCTGCAACTGTACAGTTAGAAAGGTGTGTGAACTCATAATCATGCACATCCAGGTTATTACCATATTATCATATAGTCAACTACTTTCAATAGTAACACTTTGCTTTTTAACATGTGCGTATAAGCATGGAGTATAAATTTTGTGTGGCCCATTATCAGGGTCTACATGACTCACAGTCACACGCCTGTGTACATGCTTGACCTACGCCTTTGCGTCTGCCTCATTTTTCTGTTTTAAGAATCACAGGTCTCTTCTGAGTAGCATGGAACAGTGTGATTATGAGTTATTGTATATACTTCAGCTGCATTCTCTAAAGGAAAACATTAATACGTTTGTTTTATGGTCTTCAGTATGACTATCAGAGTCATTACCATTATTGTGTATATTAAGACTATAAAATGATAACATATCATTATTAGGGTGCATTGATACAGTAAATCAGTAACCTGCAGCTGCACTTCTGTCTAAGCTGCTGTTGTGTGAAATAAATGGTCTAAAACTTAAACACATTTAGAAATTCCAATACGGTACTCTTTAGCATTTTGGACTACGTTGAGCACATGCACTCTGTGTGTTTTGCATATAAAATAAAAGTAAACGTTTTTGACACAACAAGAGACAAGAAGTTTGCACTGACATTATTTTCTAGCCATCTTTCTTTTGAAAAGTTCTTTTGAAATTATGTTTAAGAGCATGATATAGCATTGATAGAAAAGGTCTAAAGCTAATTCTAACGCTAATGCTAACGGCAATTCAGCCATGTACACAACACCTTCCCAAGACTTTCTGCTGTCACGTGTAGCCCAAGGAAGGAACAATACTGTCTACTTTAATATTAGTACAAATATATTAGTAGTATATATTTATATATACTATACACTATAGTGTAGTAACTCAGTGTTATACAATCCCATAAAATACGTTTCACTCTTATTGTGTTTATTATCATATTGCTCCTGAAATCTTACCTTCTGTGTTGCAATGCTTTGGTCTAATTGTATGTTTTTATTTTCTAATACAGTATATCAGGAAATATTTTGTTTCTAAGACCTCATGCTTTTAATTGTACTTAACCCAGGGAATACATAAGAAAACTCGGCTTCAACACATAACACAAATGCTTGTAGAGACTATTTTTTGTTGTTGTTTGTTTGTTTGTTTGTTTGTTTGTTTGTTTGTTTGTTTGTTTGTTTGTTTGACTCTGAGCAGAGTAGAAACATATAAAAGGGTCTGAGTTTACTGGATATTACCCATACCTTTGTAAGAGGGAAGCCAGGAGGTGGAGTCCATCCAAAGTAGGAGTGCCACAAGAAGTGAAGCAATAAATTCATGCTGAGCCGCAGGGGCTGGAGATCTTAAACACAGCTGGATTAAACTGAAACACTGCAGAGGGCGAGGCTCTGTCACTCTGCACATCTCACCAAATAACCGTAAGCCATTTTCTGTTCTTTCCTTGTCTGTGCTTCTTTGTTTTCCTTTTGTCTTCAGTTGCTCAGCTATTTTAAAATCAAATAGAAATTCAGTGAACAGACTCTTAGTACTTACCTACAAATTGGATTGTATGTGTCTATTTTGTAATATATACGGTTAGGGAAGTTTTCAAGATAGCCGGATCTGAAGGCCGGATCTTGTCCTTACATAAATATTGACATGTTACTGTAGTAATAACCAAGGATGTGGTTTTGAGGTTGAAACCAACAGATAACCGGTGATGGTCTTTGTGCAGACTCATGTAACACTGTCTTCTATTTATTCTTCATTTGAAGCGTTATAAAAACATTCAAATGGAAAATTACACACAACCGAAATAAAATGCATTTTTACATAAGTTGGCTTTAAAGATATAATTAGTGTATGTGTGTGTGTGTGTGTGTGTGTAATTATTATAAATTCCTAATATATTATCTTGTTGACTTCACAAGGACAACATACTCATCATCTTCTTCTTGTTATCTTTTTTTACCATCTTCTTCTCACCTCAAGACTTTTTTTTTTATACTTTTTAGCGTTTAATACAGTGTGACAAGGTTTTCTTCTCCCCGTATTTATTTATTTTTCATTTATTATTTATTTATTGTTTTACTGTTTTATTTTGCTTATTTTATGCAATAGGGTGGATGTTTTATTGTTGTTTATTGTTCTATTGTTGTTTATTGTTTTGTTGTCTGTTTTTACAGTCTGTTTCTATCTCAGTTATTTTATGATTGTACAACACCTGGGTCAACTGTATTGTGTTAAACATGCTTTAAAAATATTTGACTTGACTTGTTATCCAATTTGCACGTTCATGCATTTTTTCATGAAGCACAAATTCAGATGAGCTAAATAGCTATCATTAGGCGAGTTTTTGATAGAGTTTAAAATCCGTAATGGTCATGAAACTTGAACAATAGATACCTCTAGGAACCCACAGGCCACTGGGGGGTATATTAAATATTTGTCTTTTTGGTCAAGCATATCTTATGTAATACAACGTGTATAATAAAGATTATATCTTCGAATTTCTTCTATTCATTTATTGGGTTATGCCACAAACATAATTGTCAGGAACATGGAGGTGAAGGCAGAAGAAAGTGCAGTTTATATTTCAATGTATAAGCGCAAAAATAAATCAAAAGACAGAAACAAGGATTTGAGTTGTGGAATGTAAAGAGACACGCATGGGAAGAAAATCCTAGACAAAATATAATTTACAATATGTGACTAATATACTGCATACATTTATTCATAGTCATAGTTATAAGAGACATGTGACAAGCTGAGGCTGATGGCAGAGCGAGGAGTTAGAGTGATGTGCTCCATAGAATAGAAAGGCTGCAGAATGTCTGAAGTCGAGTTCAGTGATCTAGCGCCATCCTAGGCAGAGCAGGGAGACCAAGAGGCAAAATGGTGGGTCAAAATGGTATCTTTAGAGGCATTGTGAGGAGGGCAAAGACATCCTTGCCAGAGTTGAAGGCTGTCCAAAGTGGGTTGGACACAGGAGGCCTCCTTTTTGTCTTCTGGCTTGGAAGTCACTTGCATGGCTGCGCTGTTGGACCCTGCCTTGGGGTGGGTAGGTTTTTCCTCTGGCCTATGCTATGGTGGGGTATGGGGACCTCATTGTCCTATGGCTTGGGCTTGATTGAAAAGGCTGCCTTGTTGGCCTATGCTTGGGTTGATTTGAAGGTTTATACACTGGCTATAGCTCCATTGCTCCACTTCCAAAAAAAATCGGGGTGTGGGGTCCGGCCATGACCTAGTCTAACAAGGCATATTAATGAAATACAGGTGATTAGGGACATATGGCATGGTGGGTGATGCAGTTTGATGCTTCTTAGGACTTTAGTTTTAAAACAGTGGTGTCAGATTACTGCTGAATGCCTGTCTGTCAATGACTATAAAACATGTTATATTTGCAGAGAATTTTGCCTGTCTATGAATGAATCGTTTTATATATTTATATTTATGTTTAGACCCAATAAATAAATGAAAGAAATTCAAGGATATAATCTTTACTGTACATGTTGTATTACATAAGATATGCTTGACCAAAATGACAAATGTTTAATATACCCCCCAGTGGCCTGTGGGTTCCAAGAGGTATTTATTGTTCAAGTTTCATGACCTTTACTGAGTTTAAACCCTATCAAACACCTACTGATAGCTATTTAGCCAATCTGAATTTGTGCTTCATGAAAAATGCACAAACTTGCAAATTGGATAATAAGCCAAGTCAAATATTTTTTGACTTCATTATGGTATAGCTTACTTTAGCCAAACAGTTACAACACATGGAATATTAGATGGATTCCCACAAAACCTGAACGGCATAGTCATCACTGCATTTTGTGACTTGCTTAAGGAACGCCCTAACAAACAACAAGGATATCACAGCAACTGCAAATTCAAACCCAACAGTCACCTGGCTATCATAGATTCCACCTAGCAACACCCTAGCAACAAGTGAATGACTATTTACTCTTTGACTTGTACTGGAATTTTGTCTTGGGTGTCCTCAAAGAAATAGTAATGTTTATACACAGACATAAATATAGACCTTGGATTTTTTTTAGTTAGTTTTTTTTTTTTTTTTTTTTTTTGTTGCACAAAATCTACACAATCAACACTCCTGTTTCTACAGTATACACAGCAAATCCTACACAACTCAGCTGGATGTTGCACAACATTGCATTGTACATATCTGCACGTTATTCCAAAAACAATTCATAACTTTTTTTGTCTTACATATTTTACATATTTTATATTAGACTGGATCTTTTCTGTCACTGGATAGCCATAAGAAGCACTTCAGCGCATGTTGTACTGCATGGTTGTATTTGCGGCCCATAAAATTTGATTCGTTTTGATTTGATTTGACTTGCCATGCTTGAGAAATGTTTTTAAATGATTTATCTTGCTGTGTTACAGAAAGAACATTTGCTTTCTTTCACGGATTAAAGGCAGGAGCTCTATACTAATGTCCAATATGACTGGTGTGACGGAGTGGATTGCGGAGAATAAGGACAGTATTGAAAATGGAATGGAGATCCTAGACCAAGGCTGTGAGGTCCTGGCAGCCACTGTTGGCCAGTTTCATCCCATCCTGGAGGCAGTTTTTATGGTTTCAACTGAGCTCGTTAGCAACCCAGACAGCAATGAGGCCAAGTATCTCGCTGATCAATTTAAAAGTGTCAACCGGAAATTGGAAAACATCCAGGGTGATGTTAAAAAAACAGAGCTTGCATTGCGACGATCATTGTTGAACGTGCAGAACTTTAAGTTCTATTCACAGATAATGGAACAATATGATATGTTTACCTATATTTTCAAAGCCAAACCAAAGTTTAAGAAGGTGAAGATAAATGAGTTCCTCATCTTCTTTGTTGAATTTGAGGGAGACAAGAACCTTGAATGCTTGTACAATGCCATCACTAAAGCGAACACCTCTGGAGAGACGATGCTGGACACGATCCTTCTCACCGAGCAGAGGAGCCGGAGAGCAGTGGAGGAGTTCTGTGCTAGCATGAAGAAGGTGTTTGTGGTTGGTATTATAGCATTGATGGGCTACACTGCACTAAAGGATGGCACTGATCGGGAGGATGTGGTGAAGAAATGGCAAGTACGGATGGAAGATGTGGAGAAGCGCATGAAGGCGGCGGTGGATGAGTGTGTGAACAAGTTTGCTGAGCAAGCCAAAATCGATTTAGATCAAATGATCAAGGAGAGGGAGAGCAGTGTCGACCCTGAGTTTCCTAAGGTCCTCCTGGATGCTCTTGTCAAGAAGTATGACTGGGTCTCCTGGTCTGTTAGGGTCTTTAAAGATGAAGACTTTAAGCTTCTGTCTGTAAATGATGGTGTCAATTATTTTGAGTACTTGTGCAATAATAAAATAAGGACTGTGGTGTCTTTTACTGCTGAGCCTAAACCACTCAACAAAAGCATGATAAACAATCAAATAGAGGAAGAGAAAGGTGGCATTGAATCTGTGGTCGAGTCTCTGTGTGAGAGTCATCCCAACTGCCTCGTCCATGCTGTCAGTCCTTCTACCAAAGTAGAGGAAGCCAATAATTTCAACCCAGAGCACTTTTATTTTAACTCTCACAAAATAGCACACATTTGTATTCACTCGGAATAATGGAATTTAGATTAAACAAACATGCTGATGACAAAATCAGCATCTACACCATGAACTCAGTTTGGATTCTCCAGTCTCCTATTAATTGTTCTTTTCTTTTCTTTTCTTTTCTTATTTTTTTATTATTATTATTTTTTACAAAAAAAAATATCATTGTTGTTGTTGTTGTTATAGCACTTAATTGTAAGATGGGTGGACAAAGGACTAAAACTTAACAGGAACACATGAGCCTCTAAAAAAGGAAGAATGGACTGAAAAGAATATTATATTGATACATTGATGCATAACATTTACCATTAAGTAATGCATATAAATAAACACAAAGATTGATAAATGTATTCCCATCGCATGACCTGTTATTTCTGATATACCTAATGCATAAGGCATCGCTAGACATAATCCACCCTTTACTGTAGAATTTCCCTCTTAAAATTAGTACTTGAATACCTATCAGAAAATACTATTAAATATACAGCTAGGTTTTTGTGCTGATTAAATATAATTAGGTTCTATCAATAGGAAAGTGAGTATTAGTACTTAATACTTAAATAATGTACATTGATGAGCCATATAAAAAAACACTGATAGATCATGTTAAAATGGCACCTGTAAATGGAAAGTATACTGGTCCTTCTCAAAAAATTAGCATATTCTGATAAAGTTCATTGTTTTCTGTAATGTACTGATAAACATTAGACTTTCATATATTTTAGATTCATTACACACAACTTGAAGTAGTTCAAGCCTTTTATTGTTTTAATATTGATGCTTTTGGCATATAGCTCATGAAAACCCAAAATTCCTATCTCAAAAAATTTGCATATTTCATCCGACCAATAAAAGAAAAGTGTTTTTAATACAAAAAAGGTCAACCTTCAAATAATTATGTTCAGTTATGCACTCAGTACTTGATCGGGAATCCTTTTGCAGAAATGACTGCTTCAGTGCGGCGTGGCATGGAGGCAGTCAGCCTGTGGCACTGCTGAGGTGTTATGGAGGCCCAGGATGCTTCGATAGCGGCCTTAAGCTCATCCAGAGTGTCGGGTCTTGCGTCTCTCAACTTTCTCTTCACAATATCCCACAGATTCTCTATGGGGTTCAGGTCAGGAGAGTTGGCAGGCCAATTGAGCACAGTAATACCATGGTCATGGTCAGTAAACCAGAGCCACCGTGTACAGGCATGTGCAGGAAATGGGCTACAGGTGCCACATTCCCCAGGTCAAGCCACTTTTGAACCAGAAACAGCGGCAGAAGCGCCTGACCTGGGCTACAGAGAAGCAACACTGGACTGTTGCTCAGTGGTCCAAAGTACTTTTTTCGAAAGCAAATTTTGCATGTCATTCGGAAATCAAGGTGCCAGAGTCTGGAGGAAGACTGGGGAGATGGAAATGCCAAAATGCCTGAAGTCCAGTGTCAAGTACCCACAGTCAGTGATGGTCTGGGGTGCCATGTCAGCTGCTGGTGTTGGTCCACTGTGTTTTATCAAGGGCAGGGTCAATGCAGCTAGCTATCAGGAGATTTTGGAGCACTTCATGCTTCCATCTGCTGAAAAGCTTTATGGAGATGAAGATTTCATTTTTCAGCATGACCTGGCACCTGCTCACAGTGCCAAAACCACTGGTAAATATTTTACTGACCATGGTATTACTGTGCTCAATTGGCCTACCAACTCTCCTGACCTGAACCCCATAGAGAATCTGTGGGATATTGTGAAGAGAAAGTTGAGAGATGCAAGACCCAACACTCTGGATGAGCTTAAGGCCGCTATCGAAGCATTCTAGGCCTAGGATATGCATGAAATATGCTAATTTTTTGAGATTGAGAGTTTTCATGAGCTATATGCCAAAATCATCAATATTAAAACAATAAAAGGCTTGAACTACTTCAAGTTGTGTGTAATGAATCTAAAATATATGAAAGTCTAATGTTTATCAGTACATTACAGAAAATAATTAACTTTATCAGAATATGCTAATTTTTTGAGAAGGACCAGTATATTAAGTTAATAGTGTTGGAAGTAGAAAAAAATGGGCAAATCTAAATCTGTGACAAAAGAGTGACTTTGAAAAGGGCCAAACTGTAGTCTCTTGACGACTGGGTCAGAGCATCTCCAAAAGAAGGATGTCCGGAGTATACGGTGCTCAGTAAAAGTGGCTCAAGTTACTACAAATGGTGAACTGGAGACGGGTCATTGACGCCCAAGGCTCACTGATGTGGGTGGGGAGCGATGGCTAGCCTGTCTGATCAAATCCCTCAGAAAAGCTACTGTAGAAAAAAAAATGCAGAAAGGCTTATGCTGCCTCTGATAGAAAGGTGTCAGAACATGCAGTACATCGTAGCAGTTTAATGGAGCTGCGTAACCCATGCTAACCCCTGTCCATCAAGGAAAGGCAATGATCTGCTGGGGTGAAGGCCCTGACATTCATGATCTCAATTTGATCAAGGTTTTGTGGGATGTGCTTAACTAACAAGTGAGAACCAGGACTTAAAATATGTCTTGCTAACGTCTTGGTGTCAGATACCAGAGGACACCTTCAGAGGTCTACTGGAGTCCCCGACTTCATGGGTCTGAGATGTTTTGGCAGTACAAGGGGACCTTAAAAAATGGCCACGTGGTTTTAATGTTATGGGCGGAAACTAACACTATGCTTTTTTTTTGTAACAGGAGTATGTCATATGTATATTATGGAATTTTGTGTGAAAGTGTGAAAATTAATTATTAATAGTAGTAGTAGCTTTTGCTAGTTTTTATACTGTAAAGTATGTGGGAATTTAATTATAACAAGGTTGTAGTTACACTGTCACACCTGTAGATGGTGACATAAGCATAATAATGCCACATTGTAACCACTCTGCAATGAATAGAAGGGAAAGTGAGCTTATTCTTATGCCATTGTGATGTCAGATTTGTCATTCAAATATGAGACCCAGTGTAACAGAGTATCAGAATACTCAGTCACTGAGAGTGAACAAATGACATAGGAAACCAGCAGGAAGTGTATTTTGGATACACACCCATTCATTTTGTTCAATTAATTTAATTATGACATTTGGTTTGTATTTATGTGTTATTCATAGCCAAAAGAATCAGGCACTTTAATATTTCATTTGAGCCCTTTTAACTTTGGTTGTGGGGTGCATGCACCATGGTATTGTTTTGCAATGTCACTACATTTATTGGCCACTATGCATGATGGTACATTATTTCATGCGCTTCCCTTCTTACCCTGATGCATTTATCGCTCTGGAATAGCATCAGTCTGAACTCATCAGACCACATGACCCCTTTCCATTGTGCCCTGGCAGCCTGAACACCATTTCTTGGTACTGTAACTCTTACTAACAAAGTGGTTTTCTTATGGTCACACAGCATGAGTTTACCACAGTGTGTGGAAATGCCTTTACTTTCACAATTAGACATAGCTATGATTTCTACTGTCCATTTTTTACAATGCAACAACACCAAGCATCAGGTGTTCGCTGATTCATATTTTTCCGTACACAATTCTTCTGTGAAGTTGACGATTCAGCACTATTCCTCTAGGTGTTAATAACGTGTTGGACAGTTCTTAACCCAATTCAGTAATTTCAGGTCTGACACAGCTGTTTAAAAAATGAGAAACTCTTCATTGCATTAGTTACGGTTAAAAGAATTGTTGTACCTGAAGCATATTAATCACTACAAGTACAAAATTCAAAGGCTCTAAAGTATTTGCTTACTGAAATCCAAACACCTCCTTTTCTTTGGCCAGGCAGTACATTTTTCACACTGACACTTTCATAAAGACACCACACCTCATAAAGACAGCAGCAAAAGTTTTTTTTTTACTGCTATTATTTTCAGATACAATACAATCATGGTTTCAATCATAGTTAAACAGGTTGATAATAACATGCTCCAGTAGATGCCATAGAGGAAAGAAATGGCCAACAGGCTTATTTAGAGATTGGTGTTAAAATGTAAAATGCATATTTCTTCATTAGCCATTATAAAGTTAAAAGGACAACTGGATTTCTTCATGTAAATTTGGAAACCATTAGCACATTTCGCTAGTTATTAAACTTGATGACCGTTTGAATCAGGTCAAAGCTTGGAAAGTCCATGGCTATGATCCCGAAGCACAGTTTAGACCCCTCGTTGTGCAGCGTTTGCAGATGATCATACAGCCAAAGGTCAATCTTTTCTGCCACTTTTTTCGGAGTTAGAAACATGGCTCCGACCGTGCCGATGCCCGTGCCACTGGAGTAAGTGAGGATGATAGAATTTCCTCCGCACTCTTTTGTAGCTTGATTGAGGTGCTGAAGGATTTCTTGCTCCTTGTCCTTAACGTGAATGACCTTGTAGTCCCCCTTGGTGTCAGTTTCCTTCAGAGTCACGCCGAGCAAAAAACTGCCTTCCTGTACGAACACAATCTTGCCCCTTACTTCATCCAGTCGTGGTATGGTAGACATCACCCAGACATTTCTTCCACCCTCGATGAGCTCTTCAACCATGCCCTGTACTTTACTCTTATCAATCAGATCGGGCTTGACTCGCACAAGAACGGTCTCGCTTGGGAACTCCGCGAGGAACGCTTTAAGTGTGTCAAGAACCTTGGTGAAAGTCGAGTGCTCGTAAACGATCCCATGCATGAGGTATAGCGTGTTTTCTGAAGCGTACACTCGGAGGTCCAGGTAGCGGATACCTGCCTTTAGCTGGTCCTCCAGGGTCCAGGCCTGACACTCAGCTGCAGGTCCTCCGTAAATTGCCATGGTGTCATGCGTTCCAGGGATGGTGATAGAAGAGAGGAGAGTGTCACCATCCAGCGCGTTCATCCAGCCGATACTGTAGGATGCTGGAAGGACGAGCTGCTCCTTATCATTAAAACCCAGCCTGTGATGTTGACTGTTTCCAGAAAGCATCCTGGGGAAAAAACGATGAAACAGATGTGTGTAGCCGGGGTGAATTACTATACTGTTGATCTGCGTTGTGTTGTGGTGAGGTAAAAGGAGGATCAGGAGATGATCTACTTTCCGTTTACTACAGGCACCTGGTTAGGATGTTCACAAAGCACAAAAATAAGTCATCAGCTGTATGTGTGTGGTAATAAGTTGGACAAAACTGGAATTTCAATTGTGTTATTTCATTCATTCATTCATTCATTTTCTACACTGCTTATGGTGTACAGAGTCATGAAAGGCCTGGAACCTATGCCAGGAGACTTCAGGCACAAGGCAGGGTACAGTGTCCAATCCATCGCGGGGCACACACACTACTGGCAATTTGGGAATCCAAAACCTTGATGCGGAAACACTACAGCTGTACTGGTACTGAAAAGGAGGCGTTGGCACTGGAAAAATGTTGCACTCTCTATTACTCTATTAAAACCCATGCATTAAAAAAATCCAAGCTTTCAATGAAAAAGATTTAAAGTAATATTTTAAACCAGCGGTTGCAATATTATTATCCTATTTTCTTCTTTAATAAAATCTTATCAATTTTTTGATTGTTGGTTTATTTATTTGTTTTTTTTTTTTATAGACTTACAAATGTTTTTTCAGTGTCACTGTTTTTCAGTTTCAACTTTGCCACTCTTTGAGCATGGGGCTTTCATGGCAGGGGCTAAGAAAAGCATGAGTCCGACATATAATTTTCATTTTCAGAAGAGTTCTCACAGCTTCTGACCCTCATCCGCTGTCGACACGCCCTATGCCTAGCCTGTCAGCAGACTTTTGGCTATGGCTGTTAAGTTCAGCTGGGACTCACAAAGCCCAGATAAGTTTCTCTCTCTGACGTTTTGGTTTTACCACATAGAAACAGGCTGATTCAAAGACGCTTTAGCTTTTAACTATGTGAATAACACTACTCTATTCTGGCAGAAGTGGACAAGAGCTAAAGTTACCTAGCAGATAACATTGATTGTCTTAGCAGTTATGTGTTTGCTATCCATAAGGGGACCTACTGTAAGTCTCCTTCCCGTTGATTCCTTTTTTTTCTCTAGGAGTCTCAGGTCTTGTGAGATCGCTGCTGCCACAAACTCTCATAAAATGTCTATCCTTGTCCAGAGTGTATTGCGCCTAGTGCCCCAAAATACCCTGAGATAGGCTCCAGGCTTCCCGTGACCTTGAACAGGATAAACAGGATTACAGAGAATGAGTGAGTGCTTGAGTGTATTCAGCTTTCTCACATGACATGGCAAACAAAGCTCGATATGCGACAAGATGAAAGCCAGGTCATGCGACAAAGCTAAATACATAAAAAGCTAAACAAGCAACAACTGGTTACGCAGAAAGCGTGTCCACAGCAGGTGAGGGTCAGAAGCCATGACCTTGAGGGGTTGCCAATACACTGCAGGGCACACACACATACATACACAGACTCACACGCTACAGGTAATTTGGGATTGCCAATTAATCCGCTTGTCTATGGACTGTTGGACGAAACCAGAGTACCCAGAGGAAACCCACCAAACACGGGGAGAACATGCAAACTCCATGCGTACAGACCCAGAGGCTGGAATCGAACCCGGACCCTGGAGGTGAAAGGTGGCAGTGCTAACCACTAAGCCATCATGACTCCTGGTTAAAATTAGAATTTTGAAAATAAATAAATAAATAAATCTAAACTCAAATACATTTCCTTTATAGAAAATGCTATAAAATAGGTATTGGTGCTGATTTAATTTTTTTTTTCATATTATACTGAAAATGTGTGTGCCAAGGAAGCTACTTCTGAAGTTTATGAAACGTGGAAGCGGCCAATTTTGCTTCCCTAAAAATTTAAAGTTTCTAATTTCAGTCGTTTTGGAGAGATGAATTTGTATTTGTATGGATATTAAAAATGGTCGTAGCTTCTAGATGCATGTGACCTGTAAAAACTGTTGCTTAAATTAAAGCTTTCCTTGACAAATTAAGGATTTTTTCAAGCAAAAAAATCTGTAATGTCCATAACCAGGTCAAATTCATGTTTCAATATCTTGACAATTTTGCCTTTTTGAAAAATACACCTTTTTAGGTTTGTGTCTTTTCACGTGAAATCTAAATTGGCCAAGTTTCATCTGAATGACAGTTAAGACCGTTGAAAAATTTGAATTCAAAAAAGTAACGGACACTATAACATAAAAGGGCATGAAATTGTATTTAGCAAATGTGTTTCGTTTTATCTGATAAAAATATAATATTGTATGCATACTTACAAAGAAAAAGTATTATGAAAAGTGGTGTTATATGATTCTGTCTGAAAATTAACTTTTTCATCTAGGTGACACACTTTTAGCACAGATACCATGTTTTGACCGACAACAAAACTGTCAAAGGCTAAAAAGAAAACATACAAATACAAAATAGTTCAATTAAAAAGATTTTATGTCACAGAATTTTTATTTTTTTACCTTATTATGGAGAGACACTTGACACGGTTTAACTCCTCTACAACCAGGTAAAGTTGTTGTTGCAGAGAAATTCAGTGCCCGCCCCCTCGAGTCTCTTTGTAGAGTCCATGACGTCACCTGACTAGTATCCTAGTAACCAGTGTAAGGATCTATCCAATGACCGAAACTTCAAAGCACTTTTGTAAGTCTCCCAAATGCCTAAATGTAAGTGTAATTCAGTCACTCATATCACATGTGAATTTGACCTTTTCAGATTTCAGACCTTTTCAGATTGACCTTTAAGGGATGTTATGAATTTGTAACTGAGCTACATGATCAATGTGCAAGCCTGTGCTTGGCTTGGTACTGTACATCTTTTCATTAATAATAACTAATATGTCCATAAACACATGTAAAAGGCATGTAAGGCACATTTCGCCTTTCTCCTGAAACAGATTGGAATTAACTGAACTGGGTGTATTCAAACTGTAATAATGTTAAAAGTTGTAAAGCACTTTTGACAAAAAAAAAAAAAAACTAAAATTAATAATAACTGTAAATAAAACAGTTCAAGTTCTGAATATTTTCACATATTGTTCTATGTTTACAAGATAAGTAACGACTCAGAGGATTTGATCAACTTTTATTTTCTTCATCTTTGACTGTCATCAATTGTTAAAAGTGCCATTGATTAACAAGATTCATATATTATACAAAAGCACATTCACTTCGAATTATGTGTAGATTGTAGATGGGATAAAAAACTAAATAAAAAGCATCAGTTAATAGGATTTTCTTCTATAATGCTTATCCACCAATCCACTCATTCACACACTACCGGCAGTTTGGGAACATCGGTGGTCTAATCTGCATGTGTTTGGACTACGAGAGAACCTGAGGAAACCCACCAAGCAAGATCTGCGATCATACAGATCTGAGGCAGGAATCAAAGCCCTGTCCTGGAGGTGCAAGGCCACTGTGCTCACCACTGTGCCACCACGCCGCATCACGCCACCTAGGATTTTCTTAAGCATTGTATATTTTAGCATTTGTGATTCTCTTACAGGGTGTTCAAGAACTTTAAATCTATACTCTAGGTTTAATCTCTGTATTAATTCCTGCCAAGTAAAACATTTTGAAACACTTTCTACAGGATGTCGAAATCTTTCATCTGTTTTGATGTATAAATGCAGGGGAATTCATAAATTAGAGAAAATGTAAAAGAAAGTACTCACTTGATGAGGTGAACATGTCTGGCTGAGAAAGTAAGGCTAAATGTGAGAGCTGCTAGAATTCACAGAATTGAAAGAAATAGGGTGTGTATGCACAAGTATTGATAAAACAGACAAAAGGTTGGTCTTTTGCAATCCACCTGCTCTGTTCTAAAAGTTCCTAAAAATGTAATAAAACTGTCTTTTTACTGCCAACTACTGCCTGTCAGTTTGTTAGTTTTTCTTAAAAACAAGAAGGTTTTTAATCATGTAAAGATTCAGAAAAAAATTATACAGTATATGTGAAACCGTGTTTGTTTTGGACACTGGATCTACTGATTTCTGTTCCCATAGTATGGAAAGCTTAGCTATATTAGGGAGCTTCATACAGTGGGAGGATTTTGTAAATTTGCCCACTTACAAAGAAATGAAGGGTCTATAATTTTTATCAAACGTTTATTTTAAATATATTAATATATATTTTGTCTACCTTGTTGCTTGAGACCCTCTACTAGCCGGCTCCAGAAAAAAAAAGAAATGAAAAAGAAAAAATGCTTACATTTTAAGTTACATCTTCACAAAAAAATTTTTGGGGAAAGTGTTCTTTTTTAGTTTTTTCCCCCAGATTTGACCTGCTTTTTATAGCTTGTTGTTTTGTACTTCTTTTAAAAAAAAAAGAGTACAAATAAAATAAAATAAAAAAGCTGAGCAGCTATTTGTTCTGTTTAAATGCTGACTAATTATTACTAGCATTAGTAATCATAACTGTCATAACTTTTAAGTCAATTTACGCCCATTCAGCACCGCCCATTCAGATACAGTATACAGTCACTGTGTGTAAAGGTATTCCATCTTTGTCAGGACATAGGAGTGTATGCTTTGCTGTTTGTCTGTGACATTTTTAAATCACATCAAAAATCAATGCAAAAGAAACAGAAGAAAAGAGGGGCGGAAGGAAAACGAGTTTATCGCTACTTATACCCAGACAGCACACATACAGTACGTCTCACCGGTGTCAGCCTTGGAGCAGCATGTCGGTCTCCTATTTATAACATCTGATAAGCACTGGTGGATGTTCGAATGTGTAGTGCTGAACAGTATTTTCCCAGCTCATCTAATGAGAAGTGCAGTTTATACTTTAGTTATATACAGTACAGCCAAAGACAAAAGCCCTTAATCTGTCTAAAATAACCAGTTAAAACAATAAACGTCATGGTGGTGAAGTGACTTAGGATCTGCTTCATAAAGTAATGTGCTCTTGCAGGCTTTCAGGAAGAGAATCCAGGCTGTGTGCTGTATTGTCCAGACTGTGATGTTGAATGTTTACTGTTCCTCTGATTACTGTTTACTGTTCCTGTGATTACTGTTTGTGTGTTGATCTTACTGTTCCCTTGTACTGGAGTTCTTTTTGATGGAATTTTGTCCGCCAATAAGGTTTTGTAACTAAAATTGTGTACCTTTTTTACGCACACACACACACACACACACACACACACACACACACACACACACAATAAATTGGGGTACTACTTTTTGATGCCATTGGTTTTTACATTGAATAGTAAAATAGTTGTTTTCTGAAAGGTCCGACCTAAATAAATAAAGATTATAATTAACGAAGCCTATTTTCAAAGTGGTGCTACAGCTTTGACTCATCATCCAAATATCATCTGGAGTGCATTTTCGATTAAATGCCAATGTCTTGGCGATCTTGCTGAAGAACCTTTTATATATTGGGGCGACATCGCCCGGGCGTATATACAGTATGTGATGCTGGGGTACTGTATAGCTGAGTGAGATTAAATATTTGAGAGAACCTATTCCTGATTCACTGGTTGTCCTTGCTAGTTGCCAAGTTCTAACACTACTGCATACTTGGAATGCACCACAAGACCTGCTGTTTTTAGAGATGCCCTGACCCAGTTGTCTAGGTCTCAAACTTTTGTCCTCAGCAAAGTGCTCAGATCCTTACGTGTGGCGATTTTCAAAAACTGACTGTTCAAATGCTTTTTAATCCTGCATGTCCCTCTCCTCCTACAATACTATTTTAGTACAGTACTTACTTTAGAAACATGCTTTGATTTTTTTATTTTTTTTTTTGACTTGTGGGTGTTTACAGTAATTCACCACCAGGTGGTGCTCTGGGAACTCCACCAATGTTAGCATTCTAGGCATTTCTACAACAGCAGAAGCCATTTTGAGTACAAATGTTCAGGAAATGAAGGCTGCATTCCAGTAGTGCACTCCAGCAGAGCCTCAGAGCCTGTTTCCTGACACCATGGAAGTCAGAGGGGTGGGGACAGCATGCCTGAAGTTTTCAGGGGTAAAAAAATGTTCAGATTTTTTTTTTTTCATTTAAAAACAAAAACTATAGTTTGTGTAAGCTGTAGAAATAGAATAAACAGTATGATTCTTTAGATTTTACTTCCAAAGTGTCAGACTTTCTTGTATGTATGATTGATGTAGTCCTGATGAATAGTTCTACAGGCTTCCTGAAGGACTTTTTGGCTCTCAGTTTTGGCAAGTTTTTGTTTCTCATTTTCATGTCCAGACCTCGTACCTGAGCAATTCCAGAGTTTTAGTTTGTTAAGCCACACAGTGACCTATAAAGCATTCAAGCATAAAAAAACATCTTACTTCCAGTGAGAAACAGGTGTAAATGATGGCATGATCAGGCTGGTGATTAGTATACAGGTGATGCTGAATGCTGAGGGGTTGGAACAGACGAGAGGGGAAATGAGGTCGCTGCTGAGGTTGTTATGTAAACAAAATATTTTTGTGCATTACTGTAGACATTTTAAGCAGATATTCTGGCTCCCAGTTTAGTTATGGGATTACTGCGTGCACAAATATTAACCAATTTGGATTCCTGATAATTGATTTTATTGTGAAGCAAATATTTAAATGACCCTTTAACGCGAATGTTTAACATTAGAAAATTGAGTTTTGGTTTTCTTAAGGGAATATACAGAATAGCGGCACGGTGGCTTAGTGGTTAGCACTGTCGCCTTGCATGTCCAGGTTCGATTGCGGTGTCAGTCTGTGTGCATGGAGTTCGCATGTTCTCCCCGTGCTTGGTGGGTTTTCTCCAGGTTCAGTCCAAAGACATGCAGGTTAGGCTAATTGGTGTTCCCAAATTGCCTGTAGTCTGTGAATGTGTGTGTGAATGTTGGCTGGAGGTCCAAGCATGGTCGTATGAAATGGGAATAAATACAATGGTCATCATTGGCCTCCACGGTCCCTAGTTCGACAGAGGTTCCTACATGTAAGAGAATATATAAGTGTGGGCAATTATTAGGCAGCTGTTTCTTCCCCAGCTCTCTTGTTTAGTCTCTGTTTTACGAGTAAGTATAACAAAGAAAGAACTCATTGACCATACAACCAATAGAATATAGCCACCCTTCTTCTCAAAAACTGCCAGGAGCCGTTCAGCCATGGACCTTGTCAGTTAGTTGATCGGTTGGTGATCAGATTTTGCTGCAGCAAATGGCGTTTACAGACGTGTATTATCTTCTCTAACTGTAAATCTAATGTTTAAGAAGGGCCCTTAGGTTCTCAATAGGGTTTAAGTCAAATGAGTAAGTGGCTCATGTCATTATTCTGTCATCGCTGAGGTCTTTGATGCATGTGATGGAGCATTGTGCTGCCTGAAAAGCGTATCAACTTAAATGATGCAGACTTCGTTTCAACTTGTGAGTCTTGTTCAGTTGTGGTGGTGATTCGGGTTTTCTTCCTTGGACATTTCTCTGAGTACTTAAACACCTTGTGCTACTGGATACCTCAGCTGGGTTACACTACTGAAATATGGTGGATAATGGGTTGATGGTAGCGTCTTGTTTAATTCTTCTCAAGCCTTCTTCAGGTAATTTATATATTTTCTTCTCCAGGCATTTTTTTCTTGTGAAAGTAAACTATTTGCAGACAAAACGTTTGATTGTCCGGTGATCACGCCTCAATAGCTGGATTCAGAGTATCCCTCTGAAAGACATTTGACATTTTTGGGGGTTTTAAAACTTTAGGCCATACCTTCCCTCGTTACACAAAAGCAACCCGAACTCTGGAAACGCTGGGACGTTTTTTCAATTTGAATAAAATGAAAACTAAAAGACTTTAAGATCACATGAGCCAATATTTTATTCACAAAAGAACATAGAGGACATAAATGTTTTAACAGAGAAATGTTACACTTTTGTCCGCTAAATGAGCTCATTTCAAATTTGGTGCCTGCAAAAGGTTCCAAAAAAAGTTGGAACGGGGGCAACAAACGGCTGAAAAAGCAAGAAATTTTGGAAATATTCAACTGAGAGAACATCTAGCATCAGGTCTGTAACATGATTAGCTACTAAATGAATGGCAGAGTCTCTCAGAAGAAAATATTATGTGTCCTCCGGGCTAAATAGGAGGGAGGGAGACCTTTCAGTGTGTTATCAGTGACCAGTTTAAAAGCCAGCGTCTCTGATGGTAAGTGCATATGGTGCGGCCAGCTTGCATGTTTTGGAAGACACTATGAATACTGAAAGGTATATAAATGTTTAAACAACGTCTATTTCAGGGAAGGCCTCGTGTATTTCAGCAGAACAATGCAAAACCACATACTGCAGTTATTACAACAGCACGGCTTTGTAGTAGAAGAGTCCGGGAGCTAAATTGTCCTGCTTGCAGTCCAGAAACCGGTGAGAACGTTGGACGCATCATTAAACGAAAATACGTGAAAGACGACCACAAACTCTTCAGCAGCTGAAAACCTACAGTATATCAGGCGAGAATGGGACCAAATCCCAAAATCAGAACTCCAGGAACATAATCTCAATGCCCAGACGTCTTCAAACTGTTTTGAAAAGAAGAGGAGATGCTACACCACGGTAAACACGCCCCCATCCCAACTATTTCGAGACCTGTAGCAGGCATCACATCTGAAATGATCTCATTTTGTGGCTCAAATTGTAAAGATTTCTCTGTTCAAACATGTCTTATGTCCTCTATGTTCTATTGTAAATAAAATACTGACTCATGAGATCTGAAAGTCCTTTAGTGCTCATTTTATTCAAATTTAACAAACGTCCCAACTTTTCCCGGAATTCCGGTTGATGATATCATTTGAGAAAGCTTCAATCCAAACAGCATTGAAGAGTTGGACAATGAGCATAGAAATCACAATAAGGTCACGATACTTACTCAGCTGATAACAGTGCATGCAGTGTATGTTTAGATGACTCGTGTATATTTCACTTGTGTATATTTAATGTTTCCATATTTTTCAATAATGTGTTGACTACCCGTCTTGTACACACCTTTAAACTAGGGATAGAAAATATATATTGAAGATAAAAATCCTTTTTTTCTTCTTCTTCTTTCCGGTTAAAAGTAGGATTGACTAACAAGGGTAATTCGAAAAAAAAAAAAAAGACTAATGCAAAACTGTCAACCACAGAAATACATCGTACTGGAGTCTGGTATAAGTGCGGCATGAACAGCTCTGGCCTTTTCTCATAATACTACAGGCATGACAGGATTGCGCATGCCATTGTTCAAGCTGGGTTTGTTTTGTTTCTCTCTACTTTATTACATTAGTGTGACAGTCATTAGCTCACATTAGTGGTTTGACGATATCCCAGTTTGGTCTGGTATGACGTGATGTCATCAGAAAAACAGATATTTTGTGGTGCAGGGCTTTGTCCTGTACATATACGGTGTACAGTACGGTACAGACAAAATATATTTTTTACATGGTTTTCATATTCCACCGAGAGAGTTTCCAAGGATAGACAATGTTAGAGTTGTGGAGTTTTATGTCATTTAGCACACAATTACTTGTATGGGTATTATTTTGGTATTGTTGTTTTTTTTCTGTTGCATTTCTATTGTACTCTTGTTACTTGTCTAAAGACATTGAGGTGGTATAGGAACACATTTGCTACTTTCTCTGAATACACCAGGTTACCTGGTACCTGAACCTAATATAATAATAATAATAATAATAATAATAATAATAATAATAATAATAATACTCAAATCTATGCTAACCAAAGTACTCAAAAATACTGTATGTACCATTGCAGATTTGCATTTTAGTTTTATAAACCATATTTGAGTCAGTATGAACCAATAAATAGAGAGAAATTCTTGTGAAAAAAGGCTTGAATATGTTCATAAGGAAACAACGTCTTTTTCCTCCTTCCATGTAACTACATATCCGAGTTCTATTGAGTTCAAGGGTAAATGAACAAAACCCCGACATGTTTTCACGTGTCCGGGTTTTGGTGAATTCAAGAGTAATTCTTGGACTGACGGTGTCCTTAAGAATCCAATTCTGCGACTGTAGGCACACCCTAACACACACACACACACACACACACACACACACGCACACACACACCGTTTTTGAATATGAAGAAGCTGTGCTCTTTCTTCTGCTTTTCTCTCTTTACATGTTTTCTTGGTGAGATCATTTCCACACATGGGTTTTCCGACCACTATGTGGATAAAACTTAACCCCTCCTCTCCCTTCCTTCCTCTGATCCTCATGTTTTTTTGCACAGGCAGCTCTTCTGAAACTTGAATCCGGGTAGGACTGAGCTGTTCTGTATCCCCATAAAAAAAAATCTCGGATTTCATGAATGAAGGAATCTTGCACAGGATCAGGATAGCATGACCATGTTAGTCCAGTCTCTTACCCAAAGCAGGACTGCCTCCGGCATGCCATCCGACCCCTGCAACTAACCCAGTGTGTGGCTGCATTGTTTATTTTCAATGCAGTGTGTGACATCTGCAAGTTGTGTCACACCAGCCCACTGCTGGGTTTCTTCTGCTCTCTTTCTGTAGCTGCCTGAATCAGATTAAAAACTATATTACATGCCTAAAAAGAAAAAAAAAAGTGGCCTCTTATATTAATGTACCTCCCACACGCTGCACTGCACTGCACTTAACACTCTCTGGGCACCAGGAAGCCATCAAGGCCCTTCTCTGAGTCACTTCCTTTTTTCAAACAAAGAATGAAAAATTGATAATCTCTTGACAAAGCACAGAATTTGGTATATTGTAAAAATAATAATAATAATAATAATAATAATAAACATATAGATTTAAATAAAAATTTAAACTTCAGCAAGATTCCAAGAACTCTCAGGCATCCCCAGGACAGACATGCAGAGCAACGGACTTGCCGAATGGAGTGAGTATTTGTGTAGCTTCTTTTTTGTAACTTTGTAATGTCTGTTATTATGGCGGCACGTTGGCATCGTGGTTAAGGCTGTGGCCTCGAACATCCAGGGTTGCCTTCGAGTCTGTGTGCATTGATTTTTACTTGTTCTCCCCGTCCTCTGTGTGTTTCCTACAAGTTGCTCCGAGTCCCTCCCACCGTCCAAAGACTTACAGATTAGGCTAACTGGCGTTTCCAAATTGCCCATAATTTGGAAACGCCAAATTCTCAAGTGTGAGTAAGTGTGCGCGTGCTTGCGCCCTGCAATAGATTGGCACCATACTCAGGGTGTGCCCTACCTCGTGCCCTGAGTCATCTGGGATAGGCTCCAGGCCCCGCGCGACCCTGCACAGGATATGTGGTATAGAGAATGAGTGAGGGTAAGAGGGTATATTGCTATTTTTCCTTATAGACATGCATTCACAGTAAACTCTCCTCTCACTTTAAGATTCAAACCGGATCTACTGTATGTAAATGCCGTAGAGTTTTAAAGGACCGTGTTAATTTATGAACCTAATTAATTAACACTGGGAATAATTTCATGTTAATAATGGGAATGTTGCTGTGATACTGCAACGGGTGATCAAAAACGAACGAAAAAAAATTATTATAGAAACCCAGAATTGAATTCCTTTTAGGGAAAGCTGAAAAACCTCAAGAATGAAAGGTATTTCCTGTGCAGCAGTCTTAACAGTGGTGTGTGTAAACACACTCGCACACACAGAACATCAAACACACACCAACATTTTTCTCTTTATTTTATTCCGAAAAGCATATTTCAAAACTAACAACAGAACCAGAGCTAAAACCACTCGGCTTCCAGAACTGTCACTGGATTAGAAGAGGAAATAATTTCTGCATGTAATAACATCGGTTGTGATGCATTAAGAAATGTTCAACATATTATTGTTGTATTCAGCATATACACAAGTGCCGCAGTGCTTTTTTTCTACGCATTTATGACTATGTAAAAAGAGTAGAAACAGAACCGGCTAAATTAGTTGTAAAAGACCGTGGGCAGGTACGAACAGAAATAATAGCCGAGTGAGCTGGAATAAAAACCGGTTCCACTGTCAGTGAGACCAGTTTTAAACTTGAATGATGAGAGGAATTCACACACTATGGTTTTGTTGTTTCTGAGGTTTTTCATTTCCATTGAATCCAGGGTTACATTTAATTAAATAGAAAAATATCGCAGTAGACGCCACACCCAGTTCAGGTCTAAATCTTAATTCTGATAGAGAGACAGTTGGTATGAAACAGGCAGGCCTAACCCGGGCTGACACTTACAAGTACACTGGTATAAATATCCTGAAGGTCCATGCAGAGATTATTTCCTCTTTTGCAATAATTCTTCTGGATGACTTCGAATTAACCTAAAAGATTATAATCAAAATATCTAAATTTGTTCAGCTTACTTACCTTTAGTAAAGACAAATCCAAGATCATTACCTTTAGGTGTCCGAATCCTAATATCAACAGTTCTTTTTTTTATTAAAACATGATTAAATAGCATGATGAGGCATTTTTCTACACAGAAACCTATTACAATGGTAGTAAACAGCGCTGAACTTTTTTTTCGTGAAAAGAAGGTCATGTATTTCTGTACTGCTGTGCACTTTTCTAAGAAAATTGCCTGGTAAATTGTGTAATCATCTGGAAACCTGCCAGAGACAAGAGACTGCTTGCACTTCTTGTTTTCCCTCCAGGGACTCCTGGACAGCCAGCATTCTCTCTTTTCTTTTTTTTTTTAAGGGAATAGATTCTGCAGTATATGTTACATTATTTACAGACACAGAAAGATTTTTTTTAAAGCATCTGGGCAAATCTGTCCTGCTCCTCTGAAGTCTTCCGAATGCAGATGTTTTTCCTGGTGCAAGTCAGAGAGGGTGTGGCGTTTCAGGCGGAGGAGGCGTGTGCGCGGGTTGTGTTTCAGAGCAGGGAATTTTCCATTACTGTGTCTCGGGCGTCCTAATGATTTATTGGCAGCACTGTGAAGCCATTTGAAAACTGTTTGAGCCCAGAACTCTAATCTTCCCACAGGCTGGACACTGCTGTCCCTTTTTCCTCTTCTCTGCCGAGTCCTTGCTGTATTTGCTGACAGTCCTCTCTGTCTTTGTCGCTTGCTTTATAAAGCTCCTTTCTTCTGGTTTAGAACTGCATTCGGTTCACTAGTTAGTCAGGCTTTGGTGTTTGGTGTTGCTATCTAAATGCAAAAGAAAAATGTTTCTATCACATTATAAAGCATATATCCATTCACTTTATAAATTATGCAAATTCCAAAGGGAACTCTGGTGTCCTGATTTGTAAATCCATGGTGCCACTTATTAATGTTGTAACATTTAAAATAACATTAGCAACCTGTATCGAATTATAAGTGTTAGTTATTATAGTGATTATACTGTTAGTTATGAGTGATCCAAATGAATCCCCATTTGAAAATAGTGTTTCAAATCAAATACTCTTCCAGGTATATCAAATAAATGTACAGCACTTTAATAAGAGTTTAAATCAACAGATGAACAAGATTGCCGTATATCAGGGATGTCGGACACTTATACACAGCACTGTGCAAAAGTCTTAAGGTTTTTATTCATGTTAAATGAAATAAAATCATTTAAATAAAATTAAATAAATAGGATTTTTTAAATTTTATTTACTGGAACAGGTTGCAAAGTGCCTAAAGATACAATTTAAAAAATTGTTGTTTATGTAACATCATCATCAGCCACCTCATTTCCCCTCTCGTCTGTTCACCAGTATACTAATCACCGGCCTGATCATGTCATCATCTGCACATGTTTCTCGCCGGTTCATGCCTTATGTTAGATGTTTTTCTTATGCTTGAGTGATTCATAGGTCTCACTGAAAAAGGTTTAACAAACAAAAAAAGACTTTTCTGCAACTGCTCAGGTACAGGGACTGGATGAAAATGGAAGTGAAAAAAGTCCTTCAGGAAGCCTGATGAACTATTTCTCAAGACTACCTTCAAAATACAAGAAGGTCTGGAGCTTTGGAGACAAAATATTGAAACAAAATAAGGCAAAAAATCAAAACACAGTACATGTGCATTTATCTATATAAGGCATATACTTTAAATTGGGCCTAGGACTAACTGTTACAAATGTCTGAATAAAAATCATTTCTTCTACTTTTATACATTGATCATAATCAAGCTGCTCAGGAATTAACCATAATAAATGCTTAATTTATGAAAAAACTGATTTTCTTGTAATATTTGGAGTGAGTGAGTTAGCTGAATCAGCTAAATTAGCTAGCAGACTGGATTTGACAAGCCAGTATGGCTCACTTTACATATAATTATTTATTTTTATGAAAGTACTACCCTATTTTTTTGTTTGGTGCTGAAAACTGACAGCTAATAATTTAAACCTAGGGCTAGTGAATGTCAGCTGAACCTACCAGCATAATAATGCATTTTAACCCCTTTTTCTGAACAGGAAGGTACCAGCCATGCACCTAATTAAGGAATAAAAGATAATTATGTATTTTTTTGCAAAAAAAACAAGTTAATTAGAAACCTATTAAGAGTTTTATTTAATTTGTTTAGTCCAATTGTGTTGAGGGGACTGGCATTGCAGGGATCTGCTCCTAAAAGCAAATACCAAACACTCGCTCGCCATCTCGTGGACAAAAATAGTGGAATAGGTGAAATATCTTCAACATTTCACATAAAAAATTGTTTAAAATATAATATTTGTACTAGTATTGATGCATCCCACCACCTTAGGTTTGTTTCATATGTAATGACGTTCCCGTACAATTTCTTCGGCTAAGCTAGCTGTTATGAGCTAGTTTTTTAAGGTGTTTCTATGCTTTTCTGTATTTCTGATTATTTTGCTTTTTGAAGCTTTGCTCTGCTGTTTTAGGGGCCCAGTAGAGATAGGTAAGGCGTATGGCACTTCGCGGGGTCACAGGTAAGTCAGTGTCGGGGTTCAGTTTTGTACCCGTATGTTTTCACATGTACAACAGCTGAGTTATGAATGCTTTGGCATTTTGGGATGTGGATGGTGTGAAAGTGGGGAAGTTATTGTTTTTTATGGCTTCTTTTGTGTGTGTGTGTGTGTGTGTGTGTGTGTGCGTGCGTGCGTGCGTGCGTGCGTGCGTGCGTGAGAGAAAGGGGGGAGAGACAGAGAGGAGAAAGGCTAAGCTACTTTCAGTTCTCAAATTAAGTTGAGTTGAAAGTTGTCTTGGTGGCTCTAAGACTCTAAGACTCTGTTCAAAGTAACAGTTAAGATGGTGTGACATCATTTGTAATCATTTTGTAATGTTTCACAATAGCAAATGTTACATAGATTTGTATTCAAAACACTGTAGGCTTTCAGCAAAATACCAGTTAGGCCCAGCCCACATAATAAAGTTATTTTTGAAAATGCAGTTTTTACCCTTCTGGGGAATATGTTCATTAAATGCTAGTGACTAAATTAAGATAGGAGAATTAGCAGCTAAGATTTCCGCACCTCGGTCTTTTAGGCTGTTTTTCATGAGTTCATGACACACAACCCTAATTAAGTTCAGTCTAAATTCTGTTTAGAAAAAAAAAAGTACAATATGTGAAAAGCTTAAATCAATGAATATCATGGTTAGTTTCTGTAAAAATATCTGAAAGCTTTTCAAGGCTAACATGCTAACGTGATTCTTTGTAAAGCCTGCAGGTGGCACTAATCTAGCAATGCAGAACATACAAATTTGCATATTTCTCTGTTGTGAGAACAAGGACAGTTAGCTTTTCTTCAAGCTAGCCAACTGCATCTTTTTTTGAAGTGCTACTCACACTGAATCCATATTACTGCCTTCTTATAATGATATTTTGGAACATGAGTCTGCATTTTGCACTTACTTTATTACTTATAGCCATCGCCTTTAATTCTGCATCATCATTGAAGATCACCTTTTCTAGCTCGGGAAGAGAAAGTCATTTACACAAAAAGAGGGCAATGGAATAAAATTTAGATTTGTAATTAAATATTAGCTGTCACTTACTCATGAAGCACAGTCAGGTGGATTCATGAAAGTATGAAATGGCATCTGTTGTAATAAATGAATATTTTCTCTAATACTAGCAAGTTTATTAGCAATGAAGGTGTTTTCAGTGTACCTCAGTGCTATCCGCCACAGAATAATGGAATTATAATATATAATGGGATTTATTGCAACAACTAAAACTTCTTTCTCTGTTCTGTTCATCCTGACCATAACAACCATTCAAGTAAGAGGTTTCTTTGCAAAGAGGCCTACTATCCTAGCATCTGAGGTTGATAATACAGAACTCAAATTCCTCAGGTTCTATTCAATGAGTTTTGATCAGTAAGGCTTCCACCCTATCTGCCAGATAACTTCTCTGGAATGTCTCATCCTGGCATAGTTTTTCTTTAAAGAGCAATTGCGAAGTCACCATTATTGGTAAGATGAAAGGAGCAAAAACTGGAGCAAAAGATGGTCATAAATGGAATTGATAATGGATAATGATTGAATGGTTGAGCAGTGAATGGTTTTTACTTTGTACTTACCCCAAAATAAAATGAATGAAAGAGCAAGCACCAATAATAATAATAATAATAATAATAATAATAATAATAATAATAATAAATTGTATTTGTAAGTGCATATCCAGTCACTTATGGTCACTTTAGAAAATCTAAATAAGCATTAAATTGCACCAGTAATAACAAACAGTAAATAACACGTGGTTGTCAAGCGGACAGGGCAATTGTATCCCAGGAGCCCTGAATGTCATGCTGCAACTCCAGTGCCTTGACTTCTTTGGCTCTCTTATTTTGTTAACACTGATGTAATCAGCTCTAACAGCTCTGTGATTAACCACATTTCACCCATTAAAAGATGGGGTTTTTATATGCTTGACCAACCGTCTGTGCCATTGACATATGTGACTACAAAGAACATAAACCATTGTAAATGTCCTGGTGAGATCCTGAGGAGCAAAGGAGTGCAAGTTAGACAGGTGTCCATCCACGTCAGGAGACAAATCAGGAGGTGTTGACTCGAGTTAGGGGGAGATTGGGAAAAAGAGAGAGAGAGAGAGAGAGAGAGAGAGAGAGAGAGAATGAGAAGGTGAGCATGGGAGCATTAGCACCGTTAAGAATGGAGACCGGAAGATAGCAGCAGGGAAATTTTAACATGTTAATATCAGATCTATGAGGAAGAGAGCAAGAGAGTAGAATTAACTTCTTTAATATAAAATGATTATCTTACAGTGATCAAGTTGAAATCTTTATCAGGCACCATTACCTCATACTACACTGTCTCAGTATTAGAACTCCAAAAAGTTTGCTGGTCCTGTACAATTTATGTATTTAGTGATGTGCTTTGGAAGCTTGCAGCACAACCAAAACTATTTAAAGCACCCACTTTTAACGGGTGATTAACACTGTAATGGATACCATATTTTTTGTTCATCTCCATGAAGATCCTTATCTGGTAACTTGCTTTTGCTGTTATGTTATTCATGTAAATCTTGTAATGAAAGGCCTTTACTGTTTTAAAGGTTATAATATGTTTTTCAGTGAAATGATGCCGATTGGTTATCAGGCATCACCAAGTGTCTCCATGTGATAATGACCATTAATTAGATGAATTGACATAGACTTCATAAAATTATGATTTTTCGAACAACTCCTTCTTGTTGTCACTCCACAAATTATGGTTGAACTGCTCCAAGCCCATCTCCACAATGTTTATATCAGAAATTCTGTTGTTGATGATTTCAACATTTATACAAAGGACCGTTAATCAATCAATCAAGAACTGTTCTGACAGCATATTGTCTGTTATTTTCACTGTTAATAACTTGAAGTGGTACCATAGGCTTATTAGTACTGATTAGTAGCCCAACCTCAGCTTTGCGTGTAACAACTTCACTCTCCTCAGTCAAGAATAACTTTTTGTTTGTTTGTTTTTGTGGAAGACTTTACTCTACATATTGGAGTGTCCATTCAGTAACTACACCATTGGTGAGGTCAGGTATTGATGCTGGAAGAGGAGACATGGGGTGAAGTCAGCATTCCAGTTCATCCAATGGTTGTTCAGTGGGGTTAAGGTGAGGGCTATGTGTAGGCCACCTCGCTTTGAATTTGACACAAGGGTATTGTCATGCTAAAATAATTTTCGGCTAGGCCTGATAATTCCAGTAAGGGCAAATTTTAACACTACAGCATATCAAGAAATTCTATATAATGGTGTGCCACAGTTATACAAATGTGTTCTACTTGTCACAACAGTTGGTATGCTTGTAATGGTCAGGTGTCTACATACTTTATGTACATGCTATACAGAGTAGCATGGGAATAATAAGGGGAAAGGTGATATATATTAATATATCTGTGCTTGTAATGCGGCTATCTGGATAGTAGAAAAGAAAAAGTAGGGAAAATGGGAAAGCTGATTAATCCTGTTTATTACTATGTGTGATGTAATTAAACTGTTTCTATAAAATGTAACTCAAAATAATACATTCATTGTTTTAAATCTGTAAAATATTTGTAATGCTCATGCTTCTTGATTGGAGGTAATCTACCAGAATATGCTGCTATCAGCACAGCCCTGCCTGCATAATAACCCTGAGATCTGTCTTGATATAACTTGTCAGTCTTTTACTGTTTTTCACCCTCAAACTCCTTTGAACAGTTGATATTGAAATGTACAGTCTTATGCAAAAGTTTAGGCGCCCCTTGATAAATAACAGATTTTGATGATTTTTTTTTAATTGAAAAGATGCTAACACAGTCCCTATTGGAAATTTTAAAAATGCACAATATTTTCAGCAAACATTGATGCATAGTTATAAATAAAAACATTATTATGGCGCTGTGCAAACGTTTAGGCACCCTAAGAGTTTCAGAGTCTCCGATTATTTTTACAAGGTCTCAGACCTTAACCAGTTCGTTAGATCTGATACATGGCAACAGCTGTCATTAGTAAATGCCAATTTCAAAGCTTTATAAATACTTTGATTCTTCAAACCTTGTGTACAAACTTGCGGACACTGAACAACCATGGGTTCCCTTAAGCAGCTGTGTAAGACTCAGTAGTAAAAGTTATTGATGCCCACAATGCAGGAGAAGGCTACAAGTAGATAGCAAAACGTTGCCAGCTTACAGTTTCACAGTGAGAAATGTAATTAAGAGATGGCAGTTCAGGGGAACTGTGGAGGTCAAGATGAGATCTGAAAGACCAAGAAAACTCACGGAAAGAACTGCTCGTATGCCGGTCAGAAAGACAAATCAATACCCCCATTTGACTACAGAAAACCTGCAGAACAATTTAGCAGACTCAGGAGTGGTGGTGCACCGTTCCACTGTGCAGCAATGGAAGAGTTAGCAGAAGAAAACCTTACCTGTGTCCCCATCATAAAATCCAACATCAGAAGTGTGCAGCAGAACATCTACAGAAGCCTGGTGTGTTTTGCAAACAAGTGCTGTGGACTGATGAAGTTAAAATAGAACTCTTTGGCCACAATCAGCAAATGCATGTTTGGAGAAAAACAGAGCAGCATTTCATAAAAAGAACACCTTGCCAACTATTAAGCATGGGGGTGGATCTATCATGCTTTGAGGTTGTGTTGCACAGAAAACATTGCATGGGTGGAGGGAAGAATGGATTCCACTAAACCAGCAAATTCTGGAAGCAAGCATCACACCATGTGTAAGAAAGTTGAACCTGAAAAGAGGATGGGTTCTACAGTACAACAGGACAATGATCCTAAACATACCTCGAAATCCACTGTGGAATACCTCAAGAGCGCATGCTGAAGGTTTTTGAACGGCCATCACAGTCCCCTGGTAGCAGTTCATTGAAAAATTGTGGGTAGATCTTAAAAGAGCTGTGCATGCAAGATGACCTAAGAATATTACAGATCTAGAAGCCTTTTGCAAGGACAAATGGGAGAAAATCCCAAGTACAAGAATTGAAAGAATTTTAGCTGGCTATAAAAAGCGTTTGCAAGCCGTGATATCTGTCAGAGGAGGTGTTACTAAGTACTGATTATGTAGGGTGACAAAACTTTTGCACAGTGCCACAATAATGTTTTTATTTTTATCTTTTTTCAATGTATGACGTAAAAGGTAACTATGCACCAATGTTTGCTGAAATCATTGTCAATATATTGTCCATTTCCAAGAGAGATTGTGTTAACATCAATTTTAAAAAATCACCAAAATCTGTTATTTTTCAAGGGGTGCCTAAACTTTTGCATAAGAATGTATCTACTACCTATGCACTGTAAAGCCTACATAATGGCTCTAATTTGAGGTGTTGTTAATTTGAGTCTCTGCAGCAGTGGTAAGTTTTTTTGTTTTGCTTTCATTGGGATGAATTTGATGAGAGTTTGATAGTTTCATCAGAGTGCTTGATGGGTTCAGCAATTGCACTTGCAAATACTGTTCTTGCAAGAACTGTTGTAAAAGAGCTGACCTTCATTTAATAAGATAACAACTGACTATTGTTGTTGTTGTTCTTGTAGGTGTTGCTGTGGTTTCTTAATTAACTAATTCCATATGTATTATTTCAGAGTTTTTTAAATCTCCAGTATTATTTTTGAATGTAGAAAATAAATCCAAACTTGTGTCCAAACTTTTGACTGGGGTGTCCAAACTTTTGACCGGTACTGTACATGTTGCTGCTGGACTCATACTCTCTATCATATCCCTTCCAGGATGAAAATATCAATAAATTAACTTCATAATAATTAAATCTTACCTGCTGGCTTTACCTGCCGCCTTGTTCCAACAGGGCTTGACCATTCCCTGTTGCCACATACTCCCACAGCATGACTCAGGCCGGGGACTCCCACAACATGATTCCAGCTTGAAATAGAATGACTTATTTTGTGTCATACAAAAAGTTAGGTACAATCCTTCCATAGTAGCCGGCCAGGGGATGCACCTTCCAGTGACCATTTGGTTTGCAGTCAGCCCCAGTTATTTCAGAACCACTCACAAATGTTGCATTTAGCAGCGTATGCAATAATGAGAAGCAGTTCATTAATATGGGGCATTGGGTATCAGATTAGAATACCAATTTGACATTCCTGTAGTCCACACAGAATCATATCAAACCATCAGCCTGGGACTCCAAGACTGCTGGGCTGCTCCAATCATGCCTTAAGTTCATCCTGAGCCACAATTTTTCTTTTTCAGGCAATCTATATGGATGAGATTCAATCTAGCGCGCTATGAGGTTAGTTTGACTGGGATGGTCTCCACTGGGTGCTACAGAGATTTGGAGATTTTTAGACTTATCTCCAGTCCCAGCACTGCTTAGTTCCCAAACACCTTAGTTAAATGTGCCTCTATTATATAGCTGGGATTGATGTTTCTGTGCCTATAGCAAAATCTACAGGTCAATGACATTTTAAATAAAATTTTTGCTGTTAAAATACCCCCTTTAAATGTTTTATTACCATGGCTTTGTTGTCACAGGGCTTACACGCATACATTAATTAAAATTGGTAGCACCTAGTGTAGGCTTGTGGTACCTTTTAGGCTATGAATTACAGGGGCTTGAGCCATTTATTGTAAGTCTATGTCTAAGTTATGATCAAAGTTGTTTGGTCAAATTGTTCGACCAGTACACATGTCTGTGACTGGTAAAACTGGTGTAAATTAAATTGAATTCCAGTGCAGCATTCATAACATAAATACGGTGACCTGATCAGTCTCTTTCAGGATTCAGCAAGATTTTGTCCTAAGTGCCCTGCCATTGAATTATGGAGAGCCATCCAAAATCTCAGTTTACCCTCTGCTCTTCAGGACAAACAATTGGGTCACTTCCTCTTTTGTTTAAATGTCATGCTTCTATCATGTCATGAATTTTAATCTTGGCAAAGTATGGGTGGAAAAATATGACAACCATGACAGTGGACTGTACTGGCTCACCATCGACTGCTCCCACTTGGTTAAAGGCATGGTTAAGGGTCCTGTCACTCAATTCCTCTGTGAGAAAATGCCCAAAAAGATAAATCCCAAAGAGAGCAGAGTGGTTGAGAAGTGTCCATGCTATTGTAAGACCCATTTACACACAAACAGAGTAGGAGAGTAAAACCAAGTCAATCCGGATCAATGGATGGGTTCGAAAATAAGCACTGCTCCTAAATTTTATGCTGATGGGGGGAAAAAATGGTTTTGTGGACACATATGTGACCACACCTCACATTCACCATTTGTGCATTCCCCAAGGTCCTGCACCAATTCAAGCTTTGATGGATGGAAATCTGATTACACCCCAAATCCAAAATCTAATATGCATCCCCTTGAGAACTCACTATCACATAGTATGTTCCTTCTTCAATCAGGAGAGACTTGTGTGGCGTATCAAGAATTTGAATCAAGGTCCTCATTTCCCCAGTAGCCCACTGGTCCCTACAATCTCAAGCATTAAACAACAATAATCATGCCCAGGCCTTGTTTCTTGATCACAATCGGCATTCAGAGGTTTGGAGGTAGTAGTCAGTCAAGGCACTGAAGCAGAGGGCAATCATAATTGGAAATTGGAAATACTTTGAGGAAATGGTTTTAAAGCAATAAGCCCTCATTTCTGCACTGGAGATTTGGGGGAAGGGATGGATATAGAACAAAGGGAGGGAGAAGAGGAGGGGGATTTGCTTCCCCCAACCATGTGGTTACATGAGCATTGGCCAACTGGATTATTGCTGTGAGTTGGTGGCACTGGACCCATGATGGCATCCTTTGTTAAAATTTGGTGATGAATTGATCAAGTACCATGAGGTTGATTATGTCAGTGTACTGTATACAGCATATTAGTGTACTGCAGCATGTTGGCAGTCAGAAGTTGATAGAAAACAAGCTGGCTTTGCTTTACGGGTGACAGATTACCCATTTGAACAGCTCCATCAAAGGGACAGTTTTGCTCAACTATGCATCCCAGTTCACCCCAATCACCTGTGGAAACCACCTTCTTTCATTATGTAGAGCACACATGGCCAAATCTTAGATGGAGTTTTCCAATATGTTATTGCATCTGACCAGCTGATAACTCCATAGAACTCTGTCCCCCTTTTTTTTACAGACTGATATGTCAAACAGGAAGCTGGGAACCATGTTGTCCCAGGTTGTGGAGAGGCAGGAAAGCACTGTGATGTACATCAGGTGCACATTCTGTTTGCGGGAGAATAAGTGCAGCAGCCTAGCTATCAAGTTAGGGGGTCATCACTCCCCACTGTTTCGTTTTGATATGAGCCTTCACACTCCACTTTAATGGCTCCATAAATTATGTTAAACAGTTGTTGGTCCATAGGCCTTGGGCTATCATGACTATAACCCATTTCTCTCCCCTGCAGGTTGGGGGATGGGGTAAAGTAGTGAGCTGAATGCCTCACTGGATGGTGTTGGGGGGTGGAGACATGTAGCAGTGAGGGCAAGATCAAGTGCTAGGCTTTGAGGGAAGCAAGGGAGGGGTACGTGGTCAAGGATTCACACCTGCATTAAATGTCACTAAATACTGTTCTGATTTCCAGACAGAGAAAAAGAAAAATTAAGACAGAGAGCAATGTGTGCGCAATGTGTGCGCATTGTGAAATCAATAAAGGGAAATAAAGCTTCCCGTTAACTCCGCCTCTGCCTGCCCTTCCCAAAACCTTATTACAGCCTGCGCTGTTTTTCAGCAAACGATGCCCTTCTTCATTTGCCTCAACATCTCTTTGGACATAGTTCCCATAAATCCACCTCTCACATTTTCAAGCATTTCTGATACAATGCTTTGTTAAAACCCATGAATTAAAGCAGAATGTCTACACTTCGGTTGCAGCTCGATTGCTTCATTTCAGGTCTACTGATGCAGTATTCAGAGGAAAAATTTGAGATTACGTCACTGTCCAAATAATTATGGACCAGACTATGAATTAAAGGGCAAGTAAAGCACAGACATGGCCATAGGGTATTGCAGTGATGTACAGCCATGATTACATATGGTTAATACCCATTTTTATTTGTTAACAGCTTCAATCTTTTCACTTCTCCTATTGTAACATGGTGGGTTGATATATCTGCTGATGTATGCATATGTTTCATCACTGTATTTGAACTGAACAGCTTCAAGGCATTGTTTTCAGAAGCCAGGAACAGAAATCACCAAAGCACTCCCCCTTGAAAAAAGACAAACAATGAGTGGCTCTCAGATGTGAGTCACTCCCATAGCCTGCCCATACTGCAGAGTGGTAAGGACGCTATCTCCAGCCTGAAGTTAATATACTAGCTACCTGCACCCAGCAAACAGCATTGCCACAAGGAAGGAAACAGGAATAAATACTATAGAAGGTAAGACAATTAGCTTAGTCCATTTTCTTGCTGTTTGCTGTATACCTTATATAATTTTGTACTGATATTGTCTGATGTGGTCTAGAGAATCGTTGCTTGGGTTGCTTTCATGTTAACCTCACCAGTTTAGCCTGACAATGGGTAGTACATTAGTACTAGACGCAGTCTCTATATGGTATGTTACCAAGTACAGGTCATTTTGCTATGGACAGTTTTTTCTTTTAATGTCTGACTCTCAATTAAAAAAAAAAAGGTACAAGAAGCTCAGCTGAAGGTCATGGTTTGAGATTAACGGTATAAGATTTACAAGGTGTTTTTATTTGCAGTTTAATTAAAATAATTCTTTAATATGACATTAAACTAAGCATTTTATATACGTCAAGAAACTGATGACTTGTGTCCAGTGGACTGCATGATGCACTGTTTAATCCCTGCTTATTAAAGAAAGCTAGATTGGTTTTCCTAATGTTTTAACCATATATTTTTAACTATAACCACAACCAGTACTAAAATGTTGCCACCAGTTTGGGTTTTATTGATTTTCCAAGATCGATATTCATAGAATGCTCCGTGGAACAGTTTAGTCACGATGTGAGTCTCTATCTAATGTTACATTACCCCCCTTAGTTGTTAAATATTAAACAGCAACCTACAGTGTACTGAGCAACAATTATAGGATAATGAAATCAAATGTTTATGTTTAAGCATAGGATGAATAAACTAGACTAAAATAAATTGTGTGTATAAATGTGTAACATATATAGTGAATAATTGCCTGTGTACTGGACAGTGAACATAATGATATTACATTTACCTTATTTCTGCACCCTGTGATTTCTTAAAATTAAACACTACCAAAAAAAGTGCAAAAGTAAACAATGGTAATTTAAGAAGCCACAATGAAACACACTCCAGTCTCGACTATAATTGCCTCCAGTTACTGGGAGTTGTACCCACAAGGATTTCTGCAGTAGCATCCCCAGGAATAAGGTGGATGTAACTGGAGCTCGTCTTTTGTTGGGGCTGATATGACAGAAAGCAATTCCTGTGCAGTTCAGATTTGATTCTTTAATAAAAAATGTCCTTCTTTTTCCCATAAACCAGTGACATTTCTGCATCCATGGCAGACAAGGAGCAAATCAAGCAGACTGCAGTCATAGTGTTGGGTTGCTTGGAGAAAGTGTCCTCCTTTGCCTCTTCCTTCAACCCTCTGTTTGGCATTGTCACCACGTTGGTTGGTGTGGTGAGAAAAGGCCTGGAGGATGATGAAGTCAACGAGCTGGACAAGGACTTTCAGCAGATTGATGACAAGTTGAAGAGAATGTCTGTGCAGAACAAAAAGATCCTGGATGAGATTCAGGTTATGGAGATTAAGAAAAACTATGGTGACCTGGAAAAGAACATCGAGGAACAATACAGAGCCTTCAAGAAAATGGTGGATGGAATCAAGAAGGACCCGGAAAGAGCTGAGCGTTACAGGGTGGATTTCAAGAAAACCTATAGAAAACAAAAGGGCCGCATGAATTTGAATGAGTACTACGGAGCCATCATGGAAGAGCAGGGTCCTTTCGGGAGGCCATTGCTGAAAGATTATCTAGAGCACTGCAAAAGGGACAGGAAGATTATGGAGGCTAGATGCGCTCATTTGGCCTACCTCTTCCACATCGGCCTCATTGCACTGATGGCCTACTATGTCGTCACTGAGGATGATGAGGATGAGTTCAGGGGAGAATGGGGCCAAAAAGTCATCAACATTCAGACCAAGATGCAAGAAGCCCTGGATAAATGTACTGAGGAAGAGTGATGACAAATTCAAAGAAAGTTTGTTAAACTGCAGCTGTCCTCATTTCTACTGATTAATAATGAGGGCAATGATCAACAAAATCAGTGCTATTTATTTTTGAGCAGTGAAAACACTAATCTCTTTCTGTATCGTTTTCATTCCTTAGGACCTTATATTCCATAAGCATATTATGCAACATCGTATCTAAACGTGTTGTTGAATGTATAGTAAAGCTGTATATTGTAAATCAAATTATTTGTTTATTATGATCAGTGTTATTCATATTGGCAGATTCTTGAATGATGGGCCATATACTGTTTCATTGTTTTCACAAAAATAAATATTTGGCTGTTCCAAACAACAAGAGTTTTATTTTATGTTAATTTGTTAAAATAGAACATTCAACAGTCATTATAAAATCCCAGAATGTGCTTTTAAGGTCAGGTAGCTCACTCCAAGATGGATGGTCAGGTATACTCGTCACAGAGCAATATGCAAATTAATGAGTTTTGCAGCAGTAGGCTGGTGACACCTGCAGGATTTACAAAGCATTACATCAAGTTATGTCAAGAAACAGTTATGTACCTGGAAAGCTTGTTCTACACAATATCCTCATATGGCACTCACAAACTGTCGTCATAGTATGCATTGCATAGTTGTTTGCACACTAGAGCCCTTCCCTCATGTTATATGTTTGTGGTACATGTAATGAACCTATACAAAATACCCCATAGTTTTCAGCCTAATCTCTGCTTTACCAGACACTGATTGTTGGTAGACAGCCCCCTCTAGTGGTACTTTCTGCAAAGTTCCTTTCATCAACCACAGCAACAACAACAACAACAACAACAAAATTAAAGGTTCTTCAGCGTTACTGCTAGACAGGTATGTGAATGCATCATGATGAGCAAGCCATGTTATTACCATGTTATTAAGTTAACTTCTTTCCTTGGTTGCGCTTTGCTTTCAAACATGTAATGTTTGCTATAATTTTAGTAAAGTGTAAAATATGATGTTAATGTAAAGTATGTTCATTTTGTTCATTGTGTTTTTATGGTTTTATATATATATATATATATATATATATATATAGTGGTAATAATTGTTTGTTAATTCATGGAGTTAAATTCGAGTTAAAACTTGGAGGTGGGGTTTGAACCTGGAACCTTTCAATCAGTAGAAAGGGCCTCGGGCTAATTTCCATGATAATGGCACTTCAGTCACATAGACACATGTGGAAATGTATTACTAATTACCTACTAGTTTATTTAATTCACACAAACGAAATGCCATATAACGGCATCAAATATTTTGCACTCATATTCATCATCATATCGCGTCGAAATTCTTACCTTCTGTAATGCATTGCTTTGGTGCCATTGTATATGTTCCTGAGTATATCAGGAAATATTTTGCTTTTAAGATCTCATGCTAATTAGCTTTTAATTAATTATGTTGTTGCTTTTGTTTTCAGGGTATACCTAAGAAAACTGGGCTTCAATACGTAACATACCTACTTGTCTAGCTTAACCCTTTTAATAGCTTTTAAGCTGTTCTGTAAAACATTCTCTAAGATGAAGGCAAGGCAGGTCTGATTAAAAACACTGTTCGTTTTGTAGGTTTCTGTTATTGTAGATAGTTGTTATTTTTTCTTCCTCTTCTTTTTTTGAGCTGGCGAGGAGAGCAGAGTAGAAACATATAAAACAGGCAGAGTTTCCAGGGTATTACCCATTCCTTTGTAAGGGGCTTCCCAGGAATGCTCAAAGGAGGTGGAGTCCAAGTGGGAGTGGCAGGAGAAGCGAGTCTATAAATACATGCTGCGTCACAGAGGCTGCAGCTCTTCAACACAGCTGGAATACACCGAAACACTGCAGAGGGCGAGGCTCTGTCACTCTGCACATTTCACCAACTGACTGTAAGCCATTTCCTTATCTCAGTTTGTTGCTTTAATTTTTGTTGCTTTTGTTTTCTTTTCATTTTTATTTAATCGAGCTATTTGAAAAGATTTCATTAATTATTAAATATATATATATATCTTTGTAGGTATCTGTCCCGAAACAAATGAGATTTTATCTGCCAATGTATTCACTTTGTAATATATAAACTAAGGAAAGTTTTCAAGATGGCCGGAGCATGTCCTTATATAAATATTGACGTGTTACTGTGGTAGTAACCAAGGATGTGGTTTTGACATTGAAAAGAAAAGATCTAAAGATAAAAGCCTGGGCTTCGTGCGGACACATGCTAAACTGGCTTCTCTTTATTCTTTATTTGAAGCTGTAAAAGGCAGTGAGATGGGAAACCGAACATGACCAGAACCCTAATTAAAATGCATTTTTAATGACTTGGCTATTTGTTTAGGCATATATGCAATAATAATATGCATTTATTGTTGAGACACAAATGATGAATATAAAAGTCCTAATATATTATCATTTTGGCTTGACAAGGCCAACGTTCTGTTCATCTTCTTGTTATTCTATTTGCAATTTTATGCCTTTTTCATGGGTAATGAATTTGGATCAGCTATGTCATTATGTCTGCAGTCATTTGATATGTTTACAATCAGTAAATGTCATGAAACCTAAACAATAGGTACCTCTAGGAAGCTACGTATTACAAATAATGCCATTTTACTCACACTGGCTATGTCGGGGGCGGGGGCGGGGGGGGGTGGCATACTGTATCTTGTTTAAAATAAAGTGTAAAGTGAATTTCTTGCATTTATTTATTGGCCTATGCCACAAACAACTTTTAGCCACACCCATGCAAATTTCTTACATTTTGCACCATTGTCAGGAAGATGGAGGTGAAGGCAGAGGAAAGTGCAGATTATATTTCAGTGTGTGAAAGCTGGGGCCGATGGTGAAGCGAGCATAACAAGGAGACAGAGTGATGTCATCGATGGAGTAGAACGATTGCACGATGTCTGAAGTGGAGTTGAATGGTGTAGCGACGTCCGAGGCAGCGCAGGGAGACTGGAAGGCACCCACGGTGAGAGAGTGGGACAAAATGGCATCCTTAGGTGGCAAGGTGAGAAGGACAAAGAAATCCTTGCCAAAGTTGGAGGGGCCATCCTGTCGATGCCTGGTTTGGATGCAGCTGTGTTGTTTCTGTTCATGTTTGGCTGCATAGACAGGAAAAACACACTGGCTATAGCCCCTCCCCTTTATAGAAAAAAAAGAAAGAAAAAGAAGTTAGAGCTGGTTAATGTGGGCCTTCAACTAGTCGAGCCACCTCTGCTTCCCCCAAGTCTGCCTGTTTGTGCTTACATGCACAGGAACAGACTTGTTGCATCCATTTTTACGTCTAGCATTCTGTCACGACAATGGAAACAAAGGTGGATTCAAGTGCAGATTATATTTCATAATATGTGTGAAGCTCAAAGAAAGAAAAATAAAATAAACAAGAACCATAAGCATGCGCTACGGTCAAAAGCACGAGCATACAGATTAGTGAAATATAGAACAAGATCAAGACAAACATGACATGCTAGTCCATGCATGCTGATAATGGTAATGAGATACAGGTGATTACGGACATGTGACTTGATCGGGGTGAAGGCTAATGTAGTTTGGTGCTTTCCCAGTGCTACCATGACAATAATATGCAAACCAAACTATTCTTAGGACTTTTAGTTTCAAAACAGTAGTGTCAACTAGTGCCTGTCTGTCAATAACTATAAGGCATGTTTATATTTGCAAAGAATTTTGCCTCGACCTGTGAATGAATCATTGTGTGGCAGAGTTTACTTCAACCACACAGTTACAACACATGGAATAATAGACGTATTCTTAAAAAACCTGAAAGGCATATTCAGGACTACATTTTGAGTCTTGCTTAGGAAACGCCCCAGCAAACACCAGTCATATCATAGCAACTACGTAACCCAACAGCCACCTGGAATACCATAGCGTCCACCTAGCAACAGGCTAGCAACAGGTGAATGACTACTTACTTTGGAATTTTGTCGTGGGGTTCCACAGAACTAGTAATATTTATGTATTTGTGTATAAATCAGCAATGCATAACATATCCTACGCACCTCATTCGGATGCTGAACAGCACCACATTGCACATATCTGTATTTTATTCCATACACAGTGCATAACTTTTACATATTATATTAGATGAGATCTTTTTATGTTTTTATGTAAATACTGTTTCATGTTACTGGACAGCCATAAGAAGCATTTTAGTGCACAATGTACTGCATGTGGTTATTTTTGTGAATTTATATATTTTTTTATATTCAATTTGATATGGCCTGCTTGAGAAATGTTTTTTTTTTAACGATTTATCTTGCTGTGTTACAGAAAGAACATTTGCCTTCCTCAGCGGATTAAAGACAGGAGCTCTTTCCTGACGTCCAAGATGACTGGCGTGACAGAGTGGATTGAAGAAAATAGGGACAATATTGAAAAGGGAATGGAGATCTTAGGGCAAGGCTGTGAGGTCCTGGCAGCCACTGTCGGCCAGTTCCATCCCATCCTGGAGGCAGTTTTCATGGTTTCAGCTGAGCTCCTTAGCAACCCAGAGGGCAGTGAGGCCAAGTATCTCGCTGAGCAGTTTGAAAGTGTCAACCGGAACTTGAAAAAGATGCAGGGTGAAATGAAAAAAACAGAGCTTGCATTGCAACGCTCATCGTTGAACATGGAGAACTTTAACTTCTACTCGCAGATAAACGAACAGTATAAAATGTTTAATAATATTTTCACAGCCAAGCTCGAGTTTAAGAAGGTAAAGGTCGAGGAGTTCCTCGAATGCTTTGATGAATTTGAGGGAGACAAGAACCTTGAATGCTTGTACAATGCCATCACTAAAGCGAACACCTCTGGAGAGGCGATGCTGGACACGATCCTTCTCACCGAGCAGAGGAGCAGGAGGCCAGTGGAGGAGTTCTGTGCTAGCATGAAGAAGGTGTTTGTGATTGGTGTTATAGCATTGATGGGCTACACTGCACTAAAGGATGGCACTGTTGGAGAGGACTTGGTGAAGGAATGGCAGGTCCGCATGGAGGACGTGGAGAAGCGCATGAAGGCGGCGGTGGATGAGTGTGTGAACAAGTTTGCTGAGCAAGCCAAGACCGATTTAGATCAAATGATCAAGGAGAGGGAGAGCAGTGTCGACCCTGAGTTTCCTAAGGTCCTCCTGGATGCTCTTATCAAGAAGTATGACTGGGTCTCCTGGTCTGTTAGGGTCTTTAAAGATGATGAGAGAAAATTTCTCAAGCGTCTGGCTCGCAAGCGACACCATTTAAACGATGGTGTCAATTATTTTGAGTATTTGTGCAATAATAAAATAAGAATTGTCGTGTCTTTTTCTGTTGAACCTAAACCACTCAATAAGAACCAGATAAAAGATCAGATAGAGGAAGAGAAAGGGGGCATCGAATCTGTGGTCGAGTCTCTGTGTGAGAGTCATCCCAACTGCCTCGTCCATGCTGTCAGTCGCTCTACCAAAGTAGAGGAAGCCAATAATTTCGACCCGGAGCATATTTACTTTATCTCTCACAAAACAGCAAACATTTGTATTCACTCGGAATAATGGAATTTAGATTCTTTAAATATGCCGATGACAAAATCAGCATCTACTCCATGTAGTCAGCTTGGATTCTCCAGGCTCCTATATGAACTTTTCTTTCTTCTTCTTAATAAATGTCTTTTCTTTTTTTTTTTCTTTTTTTAACTGATCATCATTACTGTTGTTGTAGCACTTAATTATGGAAACAAGAAACATTTAGACTGAGAGTCAAAGCACTTATATGCATATAAATAAACCCATGGATTGATCAATGTATTCCCATCTCATGACCTGTTATTTCTGATCTACATAACGCATGAAGTCTGACAATATCCAGGCTTTTCCTCTTAAACTTGTACTTAAAAACCTATTAGATGGTGGAGAAATGAATGTGGCGAAAATGGTTCCGTCAGGCCAAACTCATAGATACTGAAGACCCGGATCCGACTGCCAAACGTCTACAGCGATGGCAGAAGTAAAGGCTGCTGAAACATTGGCAGCACGTCGATCACACGCTCCTTTCGCCAGCTAATGGTAGCACGCAGGCGTCAGGATCTGCATGCGGGCGAGGCCCGTGGGTAATCTCTAGTTAAATATACAGGTTGGCTTTAGTGTAGATTAAATCTTATTATGCTCTACCATTAATACAGGAAGTGTTACTACTTAATATTCATCAATATACAGGATTTAATTATCAAAAACCACAGACAGAATACATGAATAATAATGATTGTCTTGTTACAATGGCATCTGTAATGGTGGTGTGTGAAAGTTTGTGCACCCCTGGGTAAAATTCCTGTTAATGTGACCAGTTAAGCAAGTGGAAGATAAAATGATCTGCAAAAGAGTTCCTCTAAGCAGTTGCCTAGCACTCTGAAAATGAAAGTCATTGACGCCCACAAAGCAGGAAAAGGCTATAGTAAGATAGCAAAGTGTTTTCAGGTACCGCTTTCCTTTCCGCTGTTAACATACTGTATGTTCCATGCTGTTAGTAAGTGTTCCACGACACCTGAACCAATGTGGCCTTCGCGGGAGAATCATCCGAAGAAAACCTCTCCTGCATCCTCGCCACAAAATTCACCGTCTGAATTTTGCAAAAGAACATTTACACAAGCCTGGGGCATTTTGGAAAAAAGTCCCGTGGACCGATGAGGTTAAAATAGAACACTTTGGGCGCAATGAGCAAAGGTATGTTTGGAGAACAAAGGGCAGAGAATTTCTTGAAAAGAACACCAGTCCAACTGTTAAGCATGGGGGAGGATCGATCATGCTTTGGGGTTACAGAGCAGCCAGTGGTACGGGGAACATTTCACAGGTAGAAGGAAGAATGGATCCAATTCAATTCCAACAAATTCGGGAAGCAAACATAACACCATCTGTAAAAAAGCAGAAGTTGAAAAGAGGATGGCTTGTAGTAATGTTAACAGAAAACATTTTGAATACAATACTTGTTCCCTTAGTCAATTACCAACACTAACCGTCTGTAATAATACAATATTACATTAATATATTACTTGTTCCCCCAGTCATTTACCAATACAATACTCATTTACCAACACTCTTCAAGTGCAACTATATGATTTGTGTCATTTTCCTTTCCCTTCCAATTAGTGCAACACGGAATTTACTGTTTTTTATCCTCTCCCTAAGTTTCTACGTTTTTCTGATTCCCCTTGTCTAATTCATTCATCTTTTATTACTCTTTTGAAACAGCAGGAAGCAACTGTAACTAAAACAAAGCAATTTCTCTCTGTGATTAATCTTGAATCTTCTACAAATGGATAATGATCCTAAACACACCTCAAAATCCATATGGACCTATGGACCGCCATGGCCCGCACAGTCTCCTGACCTAAATGTCATTGAATGTCATCTGTGGATAGACTTCAAAGGATCAGTGCGTGCAAGACGACCCAGGGATCTGAACACAGAACTGGAAGACTGTTGTAATGAGCAATGGGGAAAATCCCTCAAACAAGAACTGAAAGACTCTTGGCTGGCTACAAAAAGCGTTTTCAAGCTGTGATACATGCCAAAGGAGGTGCTACTAGTTAATAACTATCCAACATGGCCACTAACTATCCTTTTCTGTTATTTTGAAAATGTAAAAGATGAAAATGAAAGAAATTATTTTGTTTAAAATACTACTTTATGCATTTTGGAGATCTTGCACTTGCTTCACTTCCTTCCCAAACTTTCACATACGACTGTATATTAGGCAACAACTCAACAGTCAGCTCTCAAAGATGATGTGTTGGAAGTAGAAACAAAAGGGCAAATTTAAGAATCAGTGTGACTTCGGCAAGAGCCAAATTGATCACGGATTATGGATGCCCAAGGCTCTCTGATGTGGGGCGGGAAGCGAAGGCTAGCCTGTTTGGTCCGATCCCACAGAAGAGATAGAAAGGTGTCAGAACACACAGTCTATTTCAGCTTACTGTGTATTGAGCTGCGTCGCCCAAGGTGACCCTTGTCTACCACTGATCGCCAATGTTCCTCTGGGAAACCTTAGGTCCTGCATTTATGTGGATATTACTTTGACATGTACCACCTGCCTAAACACTGTTGTAGACCGAGTAAACCTCTTCATAGCAAAAGTATTCCCTAATCACAGTGGCCTGTATATGCAGGATAATGTTCTCTGACACACTGTAAAAACTGTTCAACTAAAAGTGTTCGAGGTTTGTTCGGGCAAACAAGTCAGATGCATGAAGGCCTCGCCTCACAACTCACTTAGATCTCTTCAGATCTCACCAGATACCAGAGCACACCTTCAGAGGTCTAGTGGAGCCCGTTCCTCACTGAGTCAGAGCTGTTTTGGCAACACAAGGGCACAATAACAATATGGGCAGGTAGTTTTAATGTTATGGGTTGAAACTAACGCTATCCTTTTTTGTAACAGTAGTACGTACGTCGTATGTCTATAACTTTGAGGAGTTTTTGTATTTGAGAATTGAGTTGTATGGGAATAAAGTTATAACAAGATCAAGCAGTTATGCCATCACGCCTGTAGATGGTGACATAAGCATAATAATGCCACATTGTAACCACTCTGCTATGAATAGAAGGGAAAGTGAGCTTATTCTTATGCCATTGTCTCATGATTAACAAAGTGTATGACAAATTTGTCATTCAAATATGAGACCCGGTGTAACAGACTCAGTAATTGAGAGTGGGATAAAATGACATAGGAAACCAGCAGGAAATGTAATTTGCATACACACACATTCATTTTGTTCAAATGATTCTATTATTACTTTTGGTCTCTATTTATGTGTTATTCAAATTTCATCGCCTGGCCAAAAAGGCATGCAGTTTAATATTTCACTCGAGTCCTTTTAACTTTGATTGTGCTGTGCATCCACCATGGCATTGTCTTAATAACCTTGTGTAATGTCACTACATTTATTTCTTCTCAGAGGCAGAAATGAATCAACCGATTTCTTGGCTTGTACAGTGACCACTATGCAAGATGGATGCATTGCGTCATGGACTTATCTTCTTATCTTGACACGCCCATCGCTCTGGGATAGGGTCAATCTGGACTCCTTAGAGCACATGTCCCCTTCCCATTACTCCGAAGCCCAATCTTTTTGCTCCCTGGCAAACTGAAGCCTTATTTTTTTTTTTTTGATTAGTCTCATTAACAAGTGGTTTCCTTGTGGCCACAAAGCTCTGGGTTCACTGACACACATGACACTTCACTGGCTGTTTGCACTACTTTATTTTTGCTTTAAAAAAAAAAGAAATAACATCACACAAAAGCAGCAGCAAAATAAATTTTATTGCTATTATTTTTCAGAATGCAATACAATCACGGTTTCAATCAAAGCTAAACAGGTTGAAAATAACAGGCTCCGGTAGGTGCCACAGAGAAAAGAAATGACTAACAGAGACTGGTGTTAACATGTAAATTGCATGTAACAAATTCCTTCAATAGCCATTGCAAAGATCAAGGAATAATTGGGGCTCTTTGTGTTCATTTGCAATCCATTACAACATTAATTTTGATTATAATTTTAAGCAAACCTGAGAAGCTGGTTATTAAACTTGATGACCGATTGTATGAGGTCAAAGCTTGGAAAGTCCATGGCTATGATCCCGAAACACGATTGAGACCCCTGAGCGTGCAGCATTTGCAGATAATCATACAGCCAAGGGTCAATCTTTTCTGCCACCCTTTTCGGTGTCAGGAACATACCCTCGAATGTGCCGATGCCCGTGCCACTGGAGTAAGTGAGGATGACGGAATTTCCTCCGCACTCATTTATGGCCTGATTGAGATGCTGAAGGATTTCTTTCTCCTTGTCATTAACGTGAGTGACCTTGTAGTCCCCTTTTGTGTCAGTTTCCAACAGAGGTACGCCAAGCAAAAAGCTGCTTTCCTGTACGAACACAATCTTGCCCCTCACCTGATCCAAATTTGGTATAGCAGACATCACCCAGATATTCATATCGCCCTGGATGAGCTCTTCAACCATGCCCTGTACCTTACTCTTATCAAACAGATCGGGCTTGACTCGGACAAGAACCGTCTCGCTTGGAAACTCGGACAGGAACGCCTTGAGCGTATTGAGGGCCTTGGTGAAAGTCGAGTGCTCGTAAACGATCCCATGCATGAGGTATAGCGTGTTTTCGAAAGCGTACACTCGGAGGTCCAGATAGCGGATACCTGCCTTAAGCTGGTCCTCCAGGGTCCAGGCCTGGCACTCAGCCGCAGGTCCTCCAAAACGTGCCATGGTGTCATGTGTTCCAGGAATAGTGATTACAGACAGGAGAGTGTCACCAGCCAGCGCGTTCATCCATGCGACGTTGTAGGATGGTGGAAGGACGAGCTTCTCCTTATCGTTAAAACCCGCGCTCTCACTTTGAATCTTCCCGGGAAGCAACCTGGGGCAAAAATTAAATAGAAAATGTCTGATTTTTGGCCATGGAGGGAACTATTGTATTTGTATATCTCGAGCTACATGACCATTGTGCAATGCTGTACTTGCCTCGGAACACCTTATCATTAATGATAAATGCTATGTCAATACGCACACAAAAGGTTATGATAAGGGACATTAAGGTGTTGTCCTAAAGCAAAGTGTGAAGTGAATTAAGGTAAAAAAAAATAAAAATAAACTAAGCTTGATTCAAACAGTAGAAAGGTTAAAAGGTTTTAATATTAACTGAAATAAAACGGTTCACGTGGCACCTTGTGTGTGTATCTGTGTCTTATTTCATACTTACAGAAGAAGTAATGACGCACAGAGGAATCGGTCAACATTCATTTTCTTCATCTTTGCCTATAATCAAAGGTGGAAAATAATTTTTTTTAAAAATTTAATCATCCTACACAACCGAACATAGGAAAAGAAATTGCTAACATATTAAGATATTCCTAAGCATTTCATTTTTAGAAGTTGGAATAATGTTACAGAGAGTTTAAGAACTTTAAACCCACACGTTCTCCAGGTCAAATTCTGCCAAGTAAAACATGTATAGGAAACAAAAACTGTCTATAGGTTATTGATGTATTTTGTCTGTTTTGCTGTATAAATGTAACATAATTCTTAAACTACAGAAAATGTAAAAGAACGTACTCACTCGATGAGGTGAACCAGTCTGGCTGAGGAAGCAAGGGCGCAGATGTGTCTGCTGTTGCAGCTCACAGGCTTTAAACACAAGAAACAGGGTGTGTATGTGACACGTTTATTCAGGTAATTAATCGTGTTTTGATATTTTATGCAATGTGACGTGTTTAAGATTGCAGAAAGGGCAAGTCTTGATAAAAGTCATTGTTTCAGACTGTAGGTCAGATGGCAGTCTTTTGCAATCTAGTTACTCTGTTCGACTCTGTTATCAGCATTTCACTAAGTTTAATGGATGTAATTTGTTAGTTTGTCCAGTTTTGTCCATCAGATCATAGACATTTGGTCTCCTATTGGTTTTGTCCCTTTCGGGGATCATTTTGTGAAACTCTGTGCTAGTTTCATTTATTAAACACTCCTCTATTTTAGGGAGCTGCTATGGAGATAAAAATCATTCTTACTTTTAAGTGGACTGAGCTGCTATTAAAAAGGCTCCTCAGTGCCCACACTTTTTTCCTCAAAAAACTTCTAATCCTTCCATCCCTGATCTTGTCTATTACTTTATCCGCCAGTTCCTCACATTCTTTCTTCTTGACATTTCCTCTCAGTACCAATCTGTCTTTAGTTGTTTAGCGTTCTGTAAGTTGCAACACCGCCACCTATAGATCTCTCTCTCTCCTCAGCTTCCCTGTGCTTTAAAACTGACTTTCCAGTCCAGTTTTCTTCAAAAAAACAAAATTAAGTCCTTCTTTTCCTGATCAGTGGATTCCCCAGTTCATTTATTTAAATGGACCTCTCCACAAAAATGTAGTGCAGTCACTTAGTTATGCCAAAATAACAGACATATGACTTGTATACGTTCAGAAAATACAGTACATATGTATGTTCAATCATTAATTTTATTTTCTTACTTATAGACCAACTTCAAGGAAATATCTTGCACTATGATCAAACATGGAAGCGGGATTGTATACTTTTCATCTAAAGGTATTTTTTTCATGAAATAAATTTGATTCACAATATCATCGATTTCTTATAGAATAAGTTAAACACTAAATAAAACTCATGACACAATGATTTATTATACTTAATAATATGAAATAAACATCAGTCACCCCAAACTATGTCATTAGTGTTGCTGAGTGTTGCTAATCCTGTTGTTGATTAGTGTTGCTGTTACAGTAAAATAGTTTTATTTTGAAATTGCTCCTGTGTCAGAGGTCACTAGATGAAGAAGACTGGATAAAAGAAAATGGTATGTCAAATGTCTCTCTTCATTATTTTATTTTATTTTAGAAATGTCATTATTTATTTAGAATTTTTATGCAAAGCTTTTAGTTTTTCTCATTCTATAATTAGAACTGTCAAAAATAGGACATAAAAACTGATTACATATAATAAATGATTGATTTTTACATACAGAGGTACTCGACATGCAAACGCAGCGCCTCACAAATTTTTGCCTTAAGAACTGAAATTTTGCAGTTCCGTACTCGGGGTCCGAACTCAGCTAACTTGTGCATATGTCCGGTAGCTGTTCAAAAATTCTTTGTGTTTTTTTTTCTGCTTTGTGCAAGATTTAGTGAAGACATAACACCAGGGACCCAAGAATGTTAGCAAGGAGAAAAGGAAGCGACTTTCAGTATCATTTTTAAAGCAGCCGGTGCTAAGAGGAATCATAAAGTAAGGTTAAGTGAGGTTAATTTGTTACATTTTTTTACTTTATTTACATACCTTTTCTAAACGTTTTGATTGTTTTTATAATAGAAAATATACCAATAGTGTTCGAAATTGGTAATATTGGTAATATTTTTGGCTGGCTGGAACAGGTTATCTGCTTTTACATTATTTCCTATGGGAAAATGCATTTTGCAATACGCAGTTTCACCTTAAGAACTTGCTCTGCAACGAAGCAAATTCATATGCTAATGTACCGCTGTAATTGAAAACCTTAATCTTACACATGGAAGCCGATTTGTGAATAGTTTACAATTTTTCTTTAAATTGTCATTGGTGTTACCAGGAAGAGAAAAACCAGTTAATAACACCAATTATTAAAAGTATTTTTTTAATAAACTGCATTACGCTGTACTTTTTGTGGTTTCATAAAATAAAAAGTTTAAAAGTTATTGCTATTAAAGACGTTCCAGGTGTGAAAGAAAAAATACATTTCATGAGATTGTTATGACTCAAATTCAACATTTTATTTATTTATTTATTTATTTACTTATTTTTCAAAGAATGAGCTCGACTGCTTGCGCCGTATCGCCTGGGGGCGCTGTGATGTTAACACTTGTTAAACGCAACTGCCTCGCACTCCTTTTCCGATTCCTGTCGACTTGGTGATGTAATAAAGTAAAAGAGGAGTAAAAAATGGCGGAGAACAGTGGCACGGATCCTGCCGTGGACAGGAATGCCGAAGAAAATGCTGCCAGCAGCGGGACCATTATAATGGTCACTGTCAAAACACCTAAAGATAAGGAGGAAATAGCGATCTCGGAGGACGCTTCTGTCGCACAGGTACGGTGTACGAGTTCAAGCCGGAACGCTCAGCGGGTTTCTCGGCTACACCGCCGTGAATGGCCGCTTTAGCCGAGACGCTAGTTAGCTAGCTAGTTTACGACGACAATAAATTCAGGACGGGGTTTTTATTTTGGGACGTGTACGCACACAATCATTTGTATATTAAAGCATATTTTGGACTTTTGGGATTTTATACAACGCCATTTACATCCCAGAGCACAAACGGTTAATTTTTGTAACCGTTATTAGATTTTATAAATAAATAAGTCTAGGATGACGCTGTGAGTTTAGCTCGGATCGTTACCGGCTATGGCGGCGGCCAACGGGAAGATTCTTCGGCCACATCCCAAACGGCTTCCTGTTAGACTTCTAGAGCACTAGCTAGGGTGTAAAGCGAGGTATTTTACAGCGAGTAGAGTACTTGCATGTAGGGAGGAGGGAGCGGTTTGTGATTTAACCTTGTGTATTAGCACACTAGACTGACATTTTAAAGCTTATCATGACAGTTATTACATTTTTTCTTAAAATAAAAACAACTGTTAATAGATGTTATAATCATTTAACACGTATTTCTTATTTAGATATTTGGTAAAAATGGGTTGTGTGTGTACGGTTAAGTAGCTATCGAAGCTGAACGACTAGTTAGCATTAGCTGGCTTAGAGAAGGTTCTAGCACTTAGGGTTCAGACAGATATTTATTTATTTTTTATTCATGATAGATTTTTATAGTATTTATTTATACTGTCTTTGAAAGAAAGGCACCGTGATAGACATAAAATGCCCCTGTTTTAGGGAGATGAATATTGATTTATATTCTGAACAGGAGTGTATATATATATATATATATATATATATATATATACACACACACACGCGCGCGCGCATCAGTCTCCTAGTGATATAAACCCTCATGGTATGATAACAGAACAATATCACAGTTTGAACGATATTGGTATCAATATGTAGTGTTATTTCATTATCCCTGGTACAGAAATTTCTGCAAACTCTTCTAATCTGTAGTTTTTGGTCTTTGGAATTGTGTTTCAGGTATAATACAAAGTTTTTCATATTTTGTACACGCAAATAAAAGAAATTAGACTATGAAGTGGTATCAAAAAGTGTAGAGTTTTGTGCACCACAGATCTGGTCGCTTTCGCCATATGTCCTCCCTCGGATGCCTTAAAACCTGCCAGTGTGATTCTCTATTGACGCTGGCACCTAGGGATGAATTCTCAATCTGCAATGCCGCAAGTGTCAAAAAAGACTTTGAGCATGCACTTGATCGAGCTGCGGACCTGCCTCTCTTGAAGATGATGAGCTCTTCGACTGGGAAGACTGTGGCTTTGTCGCAGGGTCGTACCCATACACCCATGTTTCGTCACCGGAACATTCCAGGCGATCGTCGGCATAAAGGACAGCATGCTGATTCCCGACATGAAGCACTGCTTGTTGACTGAGTTCTCGGCAGACTTTGACGCTGATGTTCCTTCTGCTTCTGGATCAGCAGCCTGGGGACGAACTTGGCAGCAACCCGGCACATGTTCAAAGAACGTGTGAGGATCGCCTGAACTGTTTTGTATGACGCAGAATTGATGGCAATAGTGTTGTGGATAGTTGCAGAATAGTTTCGACATTTTCATGGGTTGATCTTGTTGGAGGTCTTCCCAAAGCAAGCATGCCACTCAAAACACCAAGAACGACTCTGAGCTGAACGACTTGCTGAATCATGTCAAACGTCTCTATGGCAGATTTGCCCAGTTTTATGCAGAATTTCATGTTCATTCTTTGTTCCAGCTTGCTGTCCATTAAATCGAAGACGTGGTAAGGATAGCACCAGTTGCACAGCTCCTGATGTATACAGGACGATGTCTTTTTTTTAAAAAAAAGTATTTATGAAGGTCGGCGCTCCCTATGACTGTGCGTGCAGCCTTGTGCTGCCATCTGTTGGTGTATTACAGAACTAGTCTCGAGACTTCGCTACCATGTTGTAAACTTAGCGCAATGTTGGTTGTAACAGTTTATACATTTATCAGATAATAATTATTCTGGGCTTGATTGTGAGACACTGATTGCAAATCGAGCGCAGAAGAACACAGTTTGACCTTATGCCTACACATCGGTGTTGAATTCTCAAATCTGATTGGTCACATGATGTTGATGATGTTTACTTTTCTGTAACAGAAGTGCTGCTACAAATCCCATGCTTACGTTAACGTTTATATAAATCCGTCTGTTATGATTCAGTGTTGTTTCTATAGTAACGGCTCATTCTCAAGGATGATCTGTTAAATCTATTAATAGGTACATAGACGAATTGTTAATTTGGTGATGTTAATATTCATGAAGGATGTGTTTGTGTCACAGTTGTGGAAGGAGTCTCCAGTGTCAGAGGTACAGCTGAATGTTTGGGTTTTGTGAAGTATTCAGGTTTGATGATTCTTTTTTAGATTTGTGAATTCATGGGAACATGACGAGCTTTGTTTTGGTTTATAGCTGCCACACCAGCGCTGATAACAGTAACTTGTCACGTTGAACTTTCACAACTATATATATATGATTGTGTATAGTTATACAAGTAATAAAACATGTCATGATCTAATGCCACTCAATCACACCATCCTGCTGTTGATTAGTTGCAGTAGTAGATAATGTTACATCCTGCTGTGGTGTTTTTGTATTTTATTATATTTATCATGAATGCGTTAATATCGATAAAGGTGTTGAAACAGAAATGTCTGGAAGACTGGTTTTAAATGTCTAGAATCTGGGCTTTATGAGTTGATTGAAATTAGTTGGAAGATTCCAGAAACGCAAGGCTTTCGTTCTTGGTTAATTCAGGACCTGTCACCACATTTTAAAGATTTTAATCAGTAATCTATGATACTTTTGTAGTTTTGTTAGATAAATAGAATTTGGCATTCCCCCTCTTTAGTTGTCCCTTTTCAGCAAACCTTATTACGCAATTGGATGTGACTCAGCTATTTTTTTGCCCTTTTTCTTAAAAAAAACAAAACAAACAGATTGAAATGCATTGCTTGTGAAATCAACATAGTTGTTATGAATTGGGTTGAATATTTCAAATGTGCTTTGCCCCAAGAAAATAGGACTGTTTGGATATAAATATGAACTTGCCATTCTTTTGGTTGAAATGGTCTTGCTGTTTTTCCTGTAAGGTCTTTTACGTTGTTCATGGCGAGATATTCTGTATAGTATGGAAGCTTTCTGACCCTAATGATGAATCTTTGTCATCTTTGCACAAAGAACATCACAGAAGTGTTTCTAGAACCTACCAGAGTATTATTGCTGCTAAATGCTATTTTAAGACCCTGTTTTGGTCCAGTAGCATCGGAGGAAATCCCTGCACATTCAAGTGCAAAGTTAATATATAACATATGTCTAACATTTTAATTACTTTTCTCATCTATAGTTCAAAGAAGAAATCTCGAAAAGGTTCAAGGCAAAACAGGACCAGTTAGTCTTGATTTTTGCCGGTAAAATCCTGAAAGACGGCGACACGCTCACTCAGCACGGCATAAAGGATGGCCTCACTGTTCACCTCGTCATCAAAACCGCACAAAAGTAAGAAGCATTCGTTATTCTAGCTGATGATTGTGAGTAACATTGTACAGAATGTTCAAGGCTTCGCTGATCTTCCTGTGCTCTTATGTATAAAATCCTTTTGATGACTGGAAGTGTGGAAGAAATGCTCATGTTTTTTTGCTTCACGTTAACGTAATTAACGGTTACAATCCGCATGCAGGGCCACAGGCGGAGGTTCCACGGCCGCCTCATCCAGCTCTGGTGCGTCGCAGGTGAGCAGCGGCACCGCCTCCGCGGCAAACACCAGTCCGGCCAGCAACCTGGGCACATCACAGGGCAGCGGGCCATCGCCGGCTCCCTCGCAGCCGGCCAACTTATTTAGTGAGTGCTACGTTTGCATCTTAGAGCTGTAGAGATATTACGCAATTCTCAAGAATACCCGCAAAGTGAAAATGAAATCTGTCAGGGGAATTTTGTTTTAATGCTGGGTGTTAACTGAGAAAGAAAAATGTTAGTTGAAGATTTTACAAAGGTTAATAAAATAAAAATCTAAAGGATTTTGTCCCTATTGCTAGGACCCTAGACTTTTCTGCAAATCATTTGCTCCTACCACACAGGACACTGTCCTGTAGGAATATTTGAGTACAGCAGCTGTAGGCTTATAGAGGAATGTATAAATAAAAAAATTACTTTGAATAACTGAGTTTAATCTCTACCACTTTCTATTTCTTTGCGTTGTCAGCTGGCTTTGGTGACCTGTCCAGTCTGGCCAACATGGGCATGGGCTCGGCCAACTTCATGGAGCTCCAACAGCAGATGCAGCGGCAGCTCATGTCCAACCCCGAGATGCTTTCGCAGATCATGGAGAACCCGCTGGTTCAGAACATGATGTCCAACCCCGACCTGATGAGGCAGATGATCATGGCCAATCCGCAGATGCAGCAGCTGATGGAACGAAACCCCGAGATTTCACACATGCTCAATAACCCTGAACTGATGAGACAGGTGAGTGAAGCAGGCAGATTGGAAATGTGTCTAATATAAATGAATATCTTATTTGATCACACAAGTCTATTTTGCTTGTTTTTATACATTTATATAAATTGCTTGTTTTTTTTTTTTATAAATCTGATTGAGACAATTAAAATGTAGAATATGGCAACTATATAATGTTGAAATGTTAGGTGATGATTGTATTTAAATAAATTTAAAAAATCTTTTTTTTTTTTTTATTCATTTGGTAAAGATTTGTTTATCAGCTGGGAAGTTTACATGAGATCAAACGGATCATTTTGTCTTTATTTAGACAATGGAGTTGGCAAGGAACCCTGCCATGATGCAAGAGATGATGCGTAACCAGGACCGGGCGCTTAGCAACCTAGAGAGCATCCCCGGGGGATACAACGCTCTCCGGAGGATGTACACAGACATCCAGGAGCCAATGTTTAGTGCCGCACGCGAGCAGGTCTAGAAAATATTTTGATACCAGAGTGTTTGTTTGTTTGCTTGCTTGTTAGACAAGTCCAGATAATGTGACTATTTTGTAATTTGTATAATCAGTAGCAGCTTGATTAGATTTAGAAACGCTCTCTATATTTATCCACAGAACAAAAGCGCTATGCTTCTTCTCACTCTTTGTCTTCTTCTGTTTGTACAGTTTGGAAACAATCCCTTCTCAGCCTTAGGTGGGAACACTGACGGCTCGGGGGCCCAGCCCTCCAGGACGGAGAACAGAGAGCCACTGCCAAACCCATGGGGACCGCCCGAGACCAGTTCTTCTGGGACTGCCACCACCAGCACCTCTACCACAACCTCCACCACCCCCAGTGTCTCCAACCCCCTGGGCATCAACCCTACCAACCTGGGCTCCGGTACCACCCTTCTGTTGCCTTCTCCGATTTTCTCGTTTCAGAAACGTGAAATCTTTTTATAATATGTCTTAATGTATGATGATGTATAGATACTTGGTTCTCGGTCTATTTTTTAACATGATCGTTCTTGTATATTGTAAGCAGTTGTGCTCATGCTAACTTTATCGTGTGAGAAATGTAACCTGCTAATATAATTATTATTATTTTATTATTATTATTATTATTATTTTTTTTTTTTTTGTTGTTTTTTTACATGTGACTTGGTCAGGCATATTTAACAGTCCTGGCATGCAGAGCCTGATGCAGCAGATCTCGGAAAATCCTCAGCTAATGCAGAACATGCTCTCCGCTCCCTACATGCGCAGCATGATGCAGTCTCTGGCGCAGAACCCTGACGTCGCCTCACAGGTCTCACATCACTTGGCTTTTTACCCAACATAAGGAATAGCTATAGGGGGGGAGGGATGTAGACAAAACGTTTAGACTGTAAATGTCCTGCTTGTGTGGTTTTCCATCAAGTATCTTATCCCCCCATGACCTGTGCCCTGCGCTCCTCAGGTGTTGATGAACAACCCTCTTTTTGCTGGAAACCCCCAGCTGCAGGAGCAGATGAGACATCAGTTGCCAGTATTTCTACAGCAGGTACGTCAGGTCCTGCTTATGGGAACGGTTTTTACCATGTGGTGTGTTAAGTTATATGTTTATACAGTATGTGTTTTGTTTATTTAGAATAATAATTAAATAACATTTATCTCTAGCACAGTATGCGAAAGCTGTTCTTTCTGAGAGCTATACTTATTCAGTCATTTATTTATTTATTTGGTGCCAGTTTGTGAAAGGCAACAGAAGGCAGGATGATTTGAATTCGCACAACACACTCTTTGTCTCACACACACACTTTCCAAAAACTGAGAGTGGAATAGCACCTTAAAACTGAAAGTCACTCAGAACTTCAATCTTAGTGAGTATGGACTATTAATGCTAATAATCTTTAAGGATGAGATTACATTAGCTTGCAGCATAACAGTGGACTTTACTCCAAGACATGCTTTAAAGACAACTTTCCTAAACTTTTTTATTTTGTATAATTTTATTTGTATTTTAAAATTAAAAATACAGATGCAGAACCCTGAAGCCCTCTCTGTGATGACGAACCCACGGGCCATGCAGGCTCTGATGCAGATCCAGCAAGGCCTACAGACCCTCCAGACCGAAGCTCCTGGACTCATGCCCGGGTATCCATAAGCGGAACTCTGTTACCGTAGCATTCAGATATTTTCAGACAAATCTAGACTTGTTTTGAGCGAATAGAATGCAATGAAACAAATGTAAGAACATGTCCACCAGAAGAAACATGTCATCCCTCTTGTGTCGTGTAGCCTGATGACCGGAGGGGTTCCAGGCGGGGTTCCAGGCGGGGTTCCAGGCGGGGTTCCAGGCGGGGTTCCAGGAGGTGTTCCTGGTGGTGTTCCAGGTGGAATCCCCACCGGGGTTAACGTGACTTCTTCGGAGAGTGCTCCACCCCCAAGTTCTGGCCAGGTCTCCACCCCTGCTGCTGGAACCAACTCCTCTCAACAGCAGCTCATGCAACAGATGTTACAGATGTTTGCCGGTGGGAGCGCATCGGTACGTTTTAAAAAAAAATTTTTTTTTATTTTATGATCTGACCCGGAAGCTCTGATTAATTCAACTTACAAGTATGAAACAGTTAAATAATAGGGGTTAAGCTAAGCGGGCTTTAGGAATAAAGAGCAGGTGGGCGTGTCACAAACAGTATATTAGAGAATAACAGTCCTGCCAGACTTTAATACTAAATCATCCAGTTGCACCAGCTGAACCTTTGCTTTAATCACAGACAAGTTTAAGCTTACAAATTAAATTAAATGTTTTCATGAAATAGCATACTTTTAACTAAGGCTTCAATTTATATATATTTATAAATGCTCATGCTAACCTGCTTAAACAAGCACAGACGCCAGCATTTATTCACATTTTATTGCGTTAAGGATTTGTTTATTAATAGTTAATAATCAATTGGCCTCCTTGCTTAAAAACATTATTTCCAAAATACTTATAATTTATAAGGAAAAGTTATTATTGTTAATATTATTCTTTTTGGTTTAATAACAGACTAGCAAGTGTCATAGATCAAATTAACACAAGTTCACAAGTGATTTATAATTATTAACAATTTATTAGAGCTGTGTGATTTTGTCAGTTGAGTCAATTCATTGGATTGATTCAGAATTGACTTTTAAAAAAAATTATTATTATTTTGTTAAACTTACAAACATGGATTAAAATCGACAAATTCTTTTACAAATATAGCTCAGCGGTTGTAGAAAGCACAACCCGCTTGCATCACTCACGAATACTCACGTTTTACAAGTATCACTTTTTATGTCTTGTGGTTTATGTGCTGTTGGCACAATACCACCATCTACTGGATTGGAGTAGACGCTTGGCAAGACAAAACGATAATTACTTTGTACAAGACAAGTCACACATTAGATTTAGTACTAGTAGTACTATTAGAAATATAGGTGCTTGAGACAGATCAGACAATAAACATGTTGAGTGCTAGTGAACTGAAAGAAAAAAATCTCAGTGCCCTAAAAATCTAATTGAATCTAAAGTCTACCTTGTCTATTAAATTAAACCTTTAATCAAAACTGTGATCAACACTAAGAAAATGAAGAATATAACGTGTAAATGCCACGGCTTTGTTTTATTAGTTCTGGTTACTTTCTAAATACCAATATTCCATCATAAATATTTTATGGGAGTTTAAAACCTAATGACAAAATTGCAAATGAAAAACCTTATATTTATTTCATATAAATCACTTCTCATGTTCCACCTGCAGTACCTTTACCCCATACACACTTTGGGGAAACAACAATTTAAGTCATTAAGTTTTGTACATTTCTGAAAGCAGAACATTAAGAAAGATGCTTGCACATTAATTGCTTGCCTGTTCGTGATTGGTTAGTGATGGTGAAACCCTTCGAGCATGTTACGCATTACTAGTTGCGATGATCTTTTAAGTATCTGTGGTTCAACAGAATGTCCACACATAGTTTTAAACCAAATCCTCAATGTACGGTTCATGGGGTTATACTTATGTTCAGTTGGTGCAAAAACAAGTTTATTATTTCCTTATACTACACTTTGGCATGCAAGGGTTGTGATTTATGCATCGTCAGAAATAAGCACATATTTACAAAGTTTCTGTTTCTCGTCCGCCGTCTCACAGACCCAGACTCCGGAGGTGCGTTTCCAGCAGCAGCTTGAGCAGCTGAGCGCGATGGGCTTCATCAACAGAGAGGCCAACCTGCAGGCGCTCATCGCCACGGGGGGAGACATCAACGCCGCCATCGAAAGACTGCTCGGCTCGCAGCCATCCTAATCCCTTCAGCACCTAATCACAACCAGAGACAAGTCACAGTCACAAACACGGTCCCTCATCACCTAACATCTGACAGATAGACTGAATTCCAGTTGCTTCTTCCTTTAATGCGGTTGATCTGTGAATCATAGGAAAATTGAGGTTCTTAAATTTATTCCCCTTAAAAACAAAAATCACAACGGAATGACATCGTTCTAACCCTCTCGTTCATTTCTGACTGCGTCCATTAATAAATACAACAGGGCAATGCTGTGAACCAAGTGTAGGGTATTCATTCCTTTTAATCGACACATACTCACTCGAGGCACTACTTCTTCCTGTTCTTTTTGGGGGAGTCGAAAAAACACATAAGGGTGATCTCAAGTCAGAAGAACACTTTTGTCTTTCATGAGGATGGTCAGTTTTCTTAATTTTTTTTGCCCTCCTACATATCGCTCTCTCTCAAATCATGCCTGACTAAACAGGTGTTTATTGCAGACACCTAGAGAATTACCCCTTTTATTCCCTTATTGATGCTCCAGGATTCACAACGCTTCTCGTTTGATGTTAATTAAAATTTAATAGAGGAGCTTGTCAGAGTCCTTGTCTGAGCATTACAACAGCCTCACGCAGACGATCGCTTACTCTTCAGCTGTTTAGAGGGGGAATTAAACTTTTTTTTTTTTTTTTTCCTCCACCTTCCAAAAGATGTGAGAAATCCAGTCATCTCGTAGTCTTCTTTGCCTTTTAGGAGCAGTCTGATTGATTGATTGAATTGATGGTTTAAAAGAACACTCGCTTGTGGTTTACGGGATAAGGTTGTAATAAGGCATCAATAAAAAGAAAGCTATTTCTCAGCTTAAAAGCCACGCTGAAAGCAGACACCATTTGTTTTGACCATATCTTTATGCTTTTGAAATAGTGCTCTAGTGTGTGGAGAAAAAAAACATTTTAAAAAGACCCGCATTGTGTTCTGGATACATCATCTTAGAGTTGATGTAGTGAACAAGCCTGGTAACAGCATGAACGTGATGCTTTCCTGTGCACCGAGCTCAGTTCTAATCATCCTGAGTCTAATGGAACTAACAGTTGAGTTTTTGATGTGAATTAAAATGTGTTCAACTTTTGCTTTTTTTTTTTTTTTTTTACTTTTTTTTTTTTTGGCGCTGCTGCACATTCATAATCCACTCTTTCATCTTATTTGATTAATTACATTGCAATAATCTGAACTCATACTTGAGTTGGTATGTTTCTTTAAAAATGAAAAAAAAAATCAGGTTTGGAAAGAAAAGTGAAAGCGGTTCTAATTTAAATGCATTTTAAGGGCTATTGCTGGGCAATGAGGTGGGTCTGAGGTACTTGAAATTTCCAGGATCTATGTATTTAGTTTTGCTTTCAAAGTATTATAAAACTAATTACACACAACCTGATGTAATGATGTAGTTACTGAGTTTTACAAAGCTACTAACATTAGATGTGATTGTCACAGAAAAGGGGGACTCTTGCCAAAATGAAGAAATACAGTGATGGTCAAAAGTATTGAGATATTCAATATTATATAAACATTCTCAAATTTTAAAATTTTTTAAATGATAATATACACATCATTTATTTTATTTATTTTTCTTTTCTGCAGTGAACTTGTTCTAGAACAATTAATATTCTGTAATTCATCACTTAATCCATGCCTGCTTGATCGCTTCCTGAAGTTCGTGTACAGAAATTCGCCACAGAAGTTCACAATTTTGAGTTTTAGGCTTTTTTTTTTGTGTGTGTGCAGAAGTAAATACCCCGTCTTCAGAAAGTAAAAGTCCTGACACTTATTTGTTCTGTCCATTAACCAAAGCAGCTGATTGTAATTCACTCAACTCTTCAGCCAGATTGATTCAAACTAATTAGTGGTCTGCTCTGTGCACAGACAACTATAACACCTTTCGTGTGTTGTTTTAATACTTTTCGCCACCACTGTATGTATTCTCTAAATATAATACTGAAAATATTAGACATGTGCAGCTTCCTTTGGCTTCTGCAGGTATTAGTTTTGGCATGTTGTGATATGATATTTCTCTAGTGAATTTAGTCCAGTGATACCTGTGCATAAATGTAGTAAGAGGCTAAAATCTATTATCTATCAATAGCTTTACAATGAAACCGTTAGGGTTGAGCAGTGCATTATGGTTTATTACTATTACACAAACATTTAAAGGCAAGGCCTCTGCCTTGTTCGTGATCTCCTCCTAATACAACAAACACATAAAAACACAAAACTTAAAACGTACATTTAGTCTGTCATCTTTTAGTTTCTCACCAATTTTTTTTTTTTTTTTTTTTTTTAAGGAATGTTTGTGTCATTGATGAACTGCATTGAATCTACACTGGGCTGGAAGGAAATCAAACCCTGCCTCAATTCTCTCTTCTGTCTATTTGTTGTATGACTGTTTTTGGTTCTGTATCACTCGACTCCACAAACGTCTTAAGCTCCACTCATGCACTTCCTCTAATACAGCTGCTTCTATAGGAACATATTATTAAGAGGGACATCTCTGGTACACAAACAGACACACACACACCACTCTAAGGCGAGTAATAAACCTGATTTCTTTTTTTTTATGTGTTCAAGAAACAAACTAAATTGTTGGCATGGTTTTCTAAAAGGGGATGTTTATGTAATGACTACGGAAGGAGCCTCCCATCTTCAGGAAAGAGGTTTCTCAGTCACATGATATATATAATCAAAGAGATGCTAGTGAAAGAGTAAAATCAGTGTGGTATCTGGAAATCGTTGAGGGATAATTGGAAAAAATATATTTAAGGAACACATAAGTAATTATAATTTCATATAAAAAACATTTCATCATGTATCCTTCTGATGAACACTGGCTTTTTTATGTCATAATCTTCAAAAAGCAGGGCTCTCATCTATGATCAAACATTTAAAATATAAAAGATGTCCCTGATTTATTTCTTTGCCACACAAACTTTGTATATGACCGATATTCTGATGCATATCAAACTAGAGTAAGACGATATGACCTTACTTACTTTTAGATTAATATTTGTTGGCAGCTTCAATAAAACAGGAAGTCGGATTAAACTATAAAGAATGTTTTGAGTGCGTATATCGCTTATCCTGTACAGGGTTGCGGGTGTCCAGGGATCTGGTTTAAGGGACTTGGGGTACGAGGCAAAGTACAAGGCACACAAGCACACACTCAATCTGAGCAATTTAAAAACACAAATTAGCTTAATCTGTTTTAATGTCTGTCGGAGGAAAGCAGAGTACCCAAAAGGAAACCCACCATGGAAGACCAAAGAGAACATGCACAACTCCATGCACACAGACCCGAGGGGGAATCAAAACCTCGACATAGCAAGGCTACAGTGATCAGCACTATGTCATTGTAATGCATGCAGGGAAAACCACATTTCATCAAATCATAAATGTCAGGTTAAGTGTTAATTTCTTGTACAGTATAACTACCATAGTGCAGTGCTAATGGCAAAATGTGAAGATGTTTCCGTATATCTGTGTTTGCTGGTAGGAATGGACATTGGTTATTTTTCTCTTTGAGTAATGTGGAGCTGCTTGCCAACGTAAAATCAACAATTAAAATTAGGAAATTAAATTATCTAAGCTCTTGAATTACAAGTTTAGTTACAGCCAGTGTGCGTGCAGCTCACTGATTCAAACGCTCTGTATAATATTTCTGATTAAGTCTAGGTAAATGCTTTTGTTTTTATTTGTAGTGATCAGTATAACAGCAGTGTAAAACAAAAGCACAATGTTGATGCAAATTTTAATGATGTCCTCATGCCAGATGAGGTGTTAGATGATCTACAGTATGTGGTGTCTGAAGAAAAAGAAAAAAGAAGGTGGAAGAACTAAACCTGAATTGGATTCTGTTTGCAGAAGAACCCAGAGGAAACCCATGGTAAGGTACGGAGAATGTGAGGAACCTGAGTACTCTTAAAAGTTGCACAAACAAACAAAAACTAATAAATGACTCCATGGTGCAGCAGACCAGCATTTGCAACAAGAAAGGAAATCAAGAGAAAGAAAATGTCAATGTTGGTGCAGAAAGTACTGCAATGAAATGATTTCAGAAAATTATGACATGAAACAGGTTTGATTAGATTATTCTTTAAAAAGAAAACCAGCCTTTTAATCTTTGATATCTCAAGATACTTATGTATTTTTCAAAGGCTAGCCTGAAATAAGGAAGAACACACAAAAACACAAGGAATAGAAAAAACAATAATGAATAATAATGCAACACGGTCGCCTCGCACCTCCAGGGTTGAGGGTTCCACTCCCAAAATTAAAGCTCGACCCGTTAAAATCCCCATTGTTCACGTAACGAGCCTTTTCAGATAGGGGAGGATCCTTTGACCCTGGGAGGCTTAAATACGATTCGAATTTTCCAACTTACCTTAGACTGAAGAAGCTACTTAGACGAGTAGTGAAACGTTCCTACTGAATAAGGAAGAAGTCCAGTTCACATGACTCAACTTCCAGATAACCTCACCTGGATGACTGAGAGTCTTCACAGACACTCTAGCAATATAAATTAATAAATAAAAATCTACTTTTATTTGTCACATACACGACCATAGTATGATATTCAGCTAAATGTGCATAAGGTAAGGTATAGAAAGAAAGATAGAAGGATTTTACTACATTAGGAAAAAAATCACTTTTAAAATAAAATAAATAAATAAATGGGGTAAGTGTACTAAATCATAATTTACAAAGGTTGCAATAGAAAAAAAAGTATCAAAATAGAAAAATATAAAATGGATAAATGAATGAATTTAATGAATAATGAATGCAGGATGTGCAGTATAGTAAGACATGTCCTGTATGTATGACAGTATGAGTGGAACATGAGGTGTGTGTGTGCCAGCAGCAATGTTTATGTCCATGTTTTAAAAGTGCAAGTTAGTCACTTCGTCTGTGTGTGTGTGTGTGTGTGTGTGTGTGTGTGTGTGTGTGTGTGTGTGTGTGTGTGAGTGGAATTCACATATTCTCTCTGTGCTTGGTGGGTTTCCTCAGACAATCCAAAGGCATGAACAGGCGCATGTTCATGTTGTACCCCGACCTAGTCCCCCGAGATAGACCAAGGGCCTCAAGTGACCCTATACAAGATGGGCGGGTCAGAGAATAAGTGACATTAATTAACAGACATACTACAGAAAGATATGCAGTAATGAATTAAGGTATATAAATACACTGTATTGCCAAAAGTATTCCCGGCAAAGGCGGGGCGAACATCATATTAAACCCTATGGATTAAGAATTGGATATTACTCAAGTTTATATACACGTGCAGGCAGACGAGCGAAACCTTTTAGCAATATATTGTATCTATGTCAAATAATATGTTAGATAATATTAGGATTTAAGTGCAAAAATGATTGTGTTTCTTTGTTCTCTCTCTCTCTCTCTCTCTCTCTCTCAGACACGCACACACACAAAAACAACGCCCGTATTCTGAACTACGTTTCCCATGATTCATTTCGCTCTTTGCGGAAGTAAACGGTCAGCTGACTTCCGTGCAGCTCTGTGTGTTAACAAAATATATATAAATTCTCTGGGCAGGTTTGTTGTTTTTATTTTTTATTTTTGTTGTATTTTTCGCGAACTTTACACCACGGATAATGTTACGTCCTAAAGCGCTGACTCAGGTCCTCAGTCAGGCGAACACAAACGGAGTACAGAGCACACTGTGAGTATCTTAGCATTCTAGCTAACTTAGCTAACGCTGGCTAACTTGCTAACCAGTCTCAGCAGTGTGTGTACACTGAGGTAGTGTTTGTTTGTTTGTTTTTTGGTCGTGTCAGTATTAATTAGTTGCATTTGTTTAACGCTAATTGTGTGTTGTATTATTATTATTATTTGCATTATTATTTGTATTATTATTAGTATGTATTTATGAAATATTATGAGATGATATTCACCAGGGGACGCGAATCACCAGTCACCTCCCGATACGATATTATCAGGATACATCGGTACCGATTCGATTCACAAAGTATCACGATTTTCTAAATATTCCGATTCGATATTACATTTTTCTCCTGATTTTATTACACATTTAATCATTTAAAAACAGTTAAACGAGTAATTAAATGTATCCTGTTCATTATAACATTAGTTTTTCTTACTTAAAACCAAACAGAGTGCGCCACCTGTAGGATTATAAGGAAACTGCAACGTTTTACCTCCTCAAATGCCTGCAAAGTTTCAAAACTCAGGTTGACCGTGAGCGCGCAGGTTGAATGTCTATAAAGTCGTGATCACACACGTGATTTTCGTCTAATTAGAATTTTTGAAGCTTGCGCTGATTGAGACTGGTGTAAGCATATGTACTGAGTGGGTTTGGGACTAATTTGCTGACAGAGATTGGAGAAAAAAGGCAGATGGCAGTATTCTAACGTGCACGTGCAGTTTTTGATAATGTAACACTATAAAAATTTTCTCTTGCGCCACTGGGAAGCTTCTGCGCTCGTTAAAGAATCAGTTATATCTGAAGCAGATCGGTTGATCATCGGTCACGACCTGAAAACCAGCCGATTCTGGTCGCTGGTCACTCGACCTGTTCATCTCTCATATAATAAATGTAAAAATACTTTTAAAAAATAATAAATGTTAGAGTCATTGTGGCGATACATGAATCGCCACACCACAGGATCGCGATTTATAACTGAATCTATTTTTTTCCCTTTAATATTAACCGAGTTTGTGATGAATGATCGATTGGTTCTAACACCTCACAAGGATTAAACCCATGTTTAAAGATCATGTTTGTGTTCTTTTAGGCTGCTGAATAATGAAGGCTCTCTGCTGGCGTATTCTGGTTACGGAGACACGGACGCTCGGGTTACAGCCGCCATCGCCAGCAACATCTGGGCTGCTTACGACAAAAACGGCCACCAGGCTTTCAACGAGGACAAACTCAAGTTTATTCTGATGGACTGCATGGTAAGAGAATGAGGGGGGAAAAAAACATCCCGGTGCTTAAAATCATGCCGGTACAAACAGCTGTACATGTCTGTATCAGACATTAGAATGCAGTGGCAAAAAAAAAAAGTGATTTCATTCAACAACTGAAACATGATGGTTGGGCAAAGAGCAGGCGATGATGACCAGTTCTTGATGAACTCGATGCTGACTCAAGATCCACCATGCTCAGAGGTGCTTTTCTCCTCACCTTGTTTGTAAAGAGTGGTCATTTGAATTTGAGTCAACGTTTAGACCTTTCTCATCAGCAAGGTGTTATCATTCTGTGTCGTCATTTTATGACTACTATTGTGACTGTCACAGTTCAGCAGTTTCTGAGTCACATTTGAAATGTTTTTGTCTAATTCTGATGTTTGATGTTGTTCGGTCTGAAGCTCTGGATATGTATCTGCATGATTTTATGCGTTGTGAGTGTAATGGTGTTCCTAATAATGTGGAAGGGAAGTATAAGGGAGAAAAGAGAACTTTTTTTTTTTACTAAACACGTTTGTGTAATGTATAATCATTTACACAATCTAAAAGCCAGTCTCTCTCTAGACTTGTCTCGCTATTTCTTTTTCCCCCTCTTCTCTCGCTATCCTCTCTCAGTCCTTGTCTCTTGTTCTCTCCATCCTCTTTCTCTCTATTCTTGTCTCTCCCTCTCTCTCCCCTCTTCTCTTTTTCTATCCTTATTTCTCTCTCTCCTTCTCTCTCGCTCTCTATCCTCTGTCACTTTCTATCTATCCTTCTCTTTCTCCTTCTCTCTCCATCCTCCTCTCTCAGGTCATTTTTAGACAAAAAAAATTCTTTCTTTTTCTTTAACTTCACTCTCTCTACCGTAAAACCCATCATCATCATTACTGACTCATGCAAGGCAATGATGTAAAACAATAAAATGTAAATCAGAGTGTTTTTCTTATACCTGTTCTGCCACCGAGGACACAAATGCGCCTTCGCTTAATAGCAAAGCGCTTGTGATTACAGGAAGGCAGAGTGGCCATTACCCGGGTCGCAAACTTACTGCTATGCATGTACGCTAAGGAGACCGTGGGGTTCGGGATGCTGAAAGCCAAGGTAAGATATGTATCGTTTAGCATTGCACGTGCTTCGTTCACTTTAAGTGACATTTTGTAAACATTGCAGCTGTGTGTTTTACTTCTAGGCGGAGGCCCTGGTGGAGTACCTTCAGGAACCACTCACACAAGTGGCAGCGTCGTAGATGGATCATTTGCCAGTTTGCCCTCTATTTTTGTCAAAGCTATTAATTCAGGCTTTATTTATTTGCTCAGATGATTCTCCTGATCTTCATAACTAATTAAAATGTACCTCTTATACAAGTTCTTATGAATCAGAAGCCAATGTAAACTTTTCTTTTCTTTTTTTTTTTTTTTCCTATCTCAGCATCTTTTTGTGGTCGCACCTAACAAATTAACTTTATAAGCCAATATTTGGTTGAATAATAATAAATGTGCTTTTGTATATTTGATTTTGTGCTGGTTTTATTTTATTATTATTTGCAGAACGATTTTCTGTTAAAATCTTCCTTTCTTCTTGGAAATGGATTAGATATAACTAACTGACTAGTTAAGTGTATCTCGATTTGATATTTTTAAATTGTTGAATGTTAAAATAATTACCTTATATCGCCAACATCCAATTCTTCTATATAGAAATCTTTTAATTTACTTTTATGGATAACATCCATCTGTAATAAATTAATAATAAAAAGACAAAGAATGACATCAAAGGTTTGACATTTTAAGCTGTTACAATATGTTAACCTATTAAAAATTATTTATTTATTTATTTACTTATTTATTTTAAATCACAGACACCTCACAATGTTTCCAAACATCCACCATATCGTCTGAGATGATAAGGTAATGCACAAAACGATCAGGGAGAGTTAATATTCTGGAAACCTTTACATTTGACATAGGAAGCCATATTAAAAATATATGTTGTCCAGAGACAAACATTAGCTTAAACAGGAGAGAGTACATGCTTTATGTTTCAAGATTGCTTTGAAACCCTAACAATACCGTCTGTTTGAATTGGATTAATATACTTTAATGTGAGTGCCTGTAATGGGAGGCGAATGTAAAGTACTACACAAAATAATGATTCCAGGTCAGGTGAAGGCTGTGCGTTATTATAAAATTAAAAGTAAGGTCTTTTTAGTCAGTAACAGTGCTGCTTCATGTATAGTGAGAAATAAAGATTAAGAGGAAGTGGAGATCACTGATTACACTGCACAGAAGACTCGATGTATGTACATACTTTACAGTTACAAATGGTGTTCAAGTAAACGCGAGGCTTTTGATTGTGTAGATAAACTCCCTTTATTTCTTTAGATAATCCCCCGATACACTAATGTACGTATCCCAGCGTTTTACTAGTGCAAGCAAGGTAGAATGTTTTCTAAGTAGTCTTCAAACACAGTAAATCAGTTTTACGCCTTTATTCACCAGAAATTTAAATCGAGATTTAAATTGACCTCCCCACATACGACATTTGGACATATTTGCAAATGATTATTGAGACATTTCCAGATCTGTATATATTGGTCGTAACCAATATCTGATCTCAATGATAGGGGGAGTTCAGTGGTTAAGATGTTGAATTACAAATCAGAAAATCATGGGTTTAAACCCCAGTATGTCCAAAGTTGGGCCCATGAGTAAGGCCCTCAACTAATCAGAAAGAGCTGTTCTGAGCTGTGCTGTTCACAAAAAATTAAACAAAACTGTTTATCTCACCAATACATGCACCTGTAAGAAAAAAATTTAAATAAACTGATTATTTTGCAGTGGTCTCTTATTTTTTCCAAAGCTGTGTACCGGATGTGCCTGCGACTTGTTAATAAACGCGTTTTTAAAAAATGTTCAGCGCCATCTGTTGAATTTTTGAAAGAACTAATGATTTTTTTAGTGTTACCATGAAGTGTGCGGTATTATGGTGTAAGCGCATTTATTAAGTAGATTTCAATTGCACACTCATAAGAGCATATGAAAAAATGTTCAGCGCCATCTGTTGATTTTTGAGATGAACTAATGATTTTTTTCAAGATTGATATTTTTTTATGATATCAGGGCGTTTTCTATTTAAAACCCAAAGTAGCATATCTTCTCTTACCGTGGGCCGGTTGCAATAGAACCAAGTCTATATGTTACCTCAAGCTCGGCCAAGTACACCTGTGAAAACCCCATTAAAATTCGTTCAGTAGTTTTCATGTGATGTGTGCTCAAACAAACAGACGAAAATTCTCAAAACCATCTTGATTTTTCCGCAAATATCTTCACGCTAACTTTGCGTTTTTATTATATGTATAGATTACAGTATATAGCCAAGATTTTGTATGTGGTTGGTGGTGATTTTCACTCACTCATACAATCGTAATCTGTCAAATTGATATTATCCAAATATTTTCAGGAAACTCTGGTTAAACAATCCATCTGCAAAGTTTGTTTCGATGCATGTCAGTACCACAAATCTAAAGGATAATCGATCAAAATGAATAGAAACCAAACCAAAGAAAGATTTAGCAGTCAAACAAGGCTTTAATCATATGAAAAAGGAAGTAACCTTACACCTTTTTTCTGTGACTCTCCCGTTTGACTATTGTGAGGTTCCTTTCATGCGGTTTTTAGGTTATTTCCTCATGTCTCATAATATCAGGAACTGTTTTCTAGGACACATTTCTCGTTTAGAAAAAAATAAAAATTATCATTAATACACTCAAAAATTGGCTGTAAAGAAAATTTAGTTTAACTTTAGCACTACAGTACCATGTGGATGTTAAAGAAATGTGAAAGAATTTAAAAGCTATTAACCTTCTAATCTATTAATTTGGATTGAGCGGATTAATTTGTGGTCATCATGTTTGACACTGTAATACCTGCGACATAAGCAAGAGAGAAATTCAAGAGATGTTTTATTATTCATGTCATGGCACAGATGAGATCATGACCAACTACTTACAAGCAGTTTGGTTCTGTAGTCAAAACTTTGAACAGATTTATTGGGTTTAATGTAACACTCAGGAATGCGAATCTATCTGTTGTTTTAATAAAATGCTCTTTATATGATACAAAACATCTCAACTCTCACCTCTAACACACTCTTCACAATCTCTGGATGAATAGTGTCTGAGTGAAAAATCACAAATAAATAAATAAATGTTTGTACATATGTACCTGACATGTATTATATTCAAATCATCTGATTGTGTTAATTTAATGATTAGTGTTTTTTTTTTACATTGCAAAAAAGTTCTAACTGGATGTAATGAGTAACACCGGAACACCATATCAGAACCGTTTGCTCTAGGAGGAGAGCCGACGTCCCGAGTGACCTAATTAAGCTCGGTGTAATATGTATTTCCACACACTTTCTCATGTAGGCGAGTTCGTCTGGAGCTGAAGGCGACACATTCCGCATTCCTGCTCGGTAGAGCCGGCTCGTGGATTGGCTGTTCCTGAAATGCGGGCGGTCTTAGTGTCACCCTGTCTCGCCATTGGCTGAGCAGGTGCAGCACAGAGGGAAGTTTCGTATGACTGCACCTGTGCTCGTTCTACTCGTTCAACCTGCTTTGCGATTGGGTCACACCCCATCTCCAGCCACCAGAGTTTTACTTATCAGCGGAAATGCCAAGCCAAACATCACGGCTACTTCCTCATCCTCGCAGGTGAAACTTCACACCAAGAAACTCAGGACTGTCTGGAGCGTTCCTGGTTGCTTCTTTGTTTCATTCTTGCCTTTCACATCAGGCAGGGCTGACTGAGTGCTTCGTCATCTCTGTTTTGTCTTCCGTCCTGACCCTCCTGGATCCTGACTCATGACACTTTATCCAGAGTTTGAGAAAGAGAGGAACTAATGTGAGGGCTGAGAATGGGATCAGACGAGGCCTACAACTTTGTCTTTAAAGGTGTGTCTTTTTTTTTTTGTGTGTGTGTATTTTTTTTTTACTCTTAGTTCAGAATGTACACGTGAATGCATTGTCACGTCAAAAACTGAAAGGATGTCTTTAGAGCCGTGAGAGCAATGCTTTGATATTTGACAGCAATAAAGATTGAGTTATAAAGCAATACTGGATTCTTCGGCTGCAAAGCAAACAATGTCTTAATTCACGTACCGTTAGGTTTAACGTTACAACATTTGCAAAACACAATCGTAAAAAGAGAGTACAATTTTATTTGTGGCAACATGAAATACACATTTAATTTAATAACAGTCCGGTTAAACACCTGTAGCTGCACTTAATGCAAGATATACGACCGATCTCTCATGCAGCCAGAGAAAGATATTTTTGTCCAGATTTTTTTTTTCTTCCTTTCTCACCACACGCCACACATAATCCTTGCAAAATGCGTCAAGGTCACAAATCTGATTTGCCATGGCAACTGGTGTGTTGTTTGCACACCACAGGTTACTGAATAAGGGAGAACAGAGTGTATTTGTCTTCGTTCTTACTTTGTAAAGTGCAAGATTTTGCAATCATTTTGCAAAAGTGTAGCGAATCGATTACGTCCTAGATATCTACAATATTACAGGAAAGTATCTATCTTAGAAGGTTGAGTCCAGAAGTACGTCTAAAGTGAAACAAGTGTACAGTACTTCACTAGGAAAACGCAAAAGAAATCCATAAGAAGCACAGCCTGCGTGAATCAGCAGTGTGTTATTTCCAGCACAGTTTCCTCATTTCTCTTTAGTCAGGCATTAGGACGTACATGAATCATCCGCTGTTTACTGGGTGTGATGCTGTCAGTGATCCAACTTCTAAATGTCTCAGACTTGCTTAGACATACCTGGAACATCCCAAATAGCTACAGGGAGTGTATAATAACAGGTATTTTTAAACGGATCTCTCACAAATGACTCATAACATCTTCGGTCCACGTTAAGATTAGCGTCCAGGCTAAACCAATTTTCTTTCTGAGCAGAGTTGCTAAATTCTACAGGTCTGTAGTGCTAACGGCTTCCAGGATCATGGCTTTCCAATCACCCGTGTGCTTATTTCCCCAGTGGTTCTCATAGGGGAATCAGGCGTAGGCAAGAGCAACTTGCTTTCACGCTTTACTAAGAACGAGTTCAACCATGACAGCAGGACCACTATTGGCGTGGAGTTCAGTACGAGGACTATGGATCTGAATGGCCTCACTATTAAAGCCCAGATTTGGGACACAGCCGGACTGGAGCGGTATCGTGCCATCACCTCAGCGTAAGTAATCACGCTCGTAGTAAAACCGGGCAGTGGAAACCGGGCATTTAATTATTTATTCGTCCACCTAATGAACAGGTAGTCCTCACCAAAAGGGCAACACCTTGCTCAGGAGATAGTAGTTCCTCAACACTCAATACTAAAAGGCATGTTGTGTCAAAATCCAGATTACCACCACATAAGGTAAACCTTACTATTTTAACACCGCTCTCAGAGCTTCACAAAGTGTGCATGACAATAAATCTTTTTCATACATCAAACTCCTTTTTTCCAAAAACCCTTGTCACTCCTCATCCAAACACGCCGTTTCGGTGTCTACGTAAATGATCTACTGCTGAGCCACGTCCCACCAGAGAACAGCAGAGCTGAGAAACATATTAACTTTATTATATGATGTCACATTAGTGGGAAAATCTAATTAGCTTGATTAAACAGGCAAAAAGAATATTTTTTTAACAACAATATTAGGGAAAAATATCATCATTATAGTGTGTGAAGCGATACGCTGCACAACACCTTCACAGCTCATTAATACCCCCCATGTTGTTGTGATGAGCTTTGTTTAATGGCTTGCTATGCCATCTGTGTTGACTACACTGCCACTGTATCTGCTGTTTTCTCAAGATACACATATATCGTGGCATCCTCTAGTACAAAGAACATTTAATCCTTCAATATTGCAAAAAGGTGAGTATATGAGCAAGCCTATACATCTGCCAGTGGTCATACTACTTGTGGGTGTCTTGCCAAACACCTTCTTGCTCACAAGAGAAATGGCTCACCGCATTCCAGTCCAACTTGCAATCGAATTAGATGATGAAAGCTTAGACCATTGTGCGTCAGATAATATCTGCCAGATCCCGAGGGTTTACTTGGTTTAAGTTCGCGTAGCAACTAAATCCCAAACTTTATTCGTTTTCGTGATCCAAAAGATTGAAAGACTGAGGAAACACTAAATAAATTCGGATCCTAAAGCAAGGACCGCTTTAGTCAAAAACTGCAAACTTCCATTCTTGTTTCCAAATACAACCCCCAGACAGTTCGTCGTTACGCTCGCTCTAAGCTCCCACCACATCTAAAACAAGCAATCAAGAAAACTAACTACCTGGTACAGGGTGCTTACAGACACCCCTGATCGGCTAGGGTTGCTCTGATTGGCCGGGAAGAGATGAAGGCCATCATCTACACAGAGAACAGGACAATTATAATCTTTTATTGCACCTCTCAAATTCCCTGGTCTCATTCTCTTGATGACTTGAAAACCAATTAGAAAATTCTGCCCAAGCAACAACTACATCCAAAAAAAGCATTCTTTGAGTGACCTTCATTTTAGAGAACCATTGTATAAATAAGGATCTTTTTAATTTAAAAATTCCAGTTGTCCAATGTGTCTCAAATTGTCTCAAACTGGCCCTTGGAGACTCTCAAATGGTCCTTTTAGATCATTACAGCTCTGTTGCCAATGGGCTTAAAAACAACCAATCACGAACACAGACTATCTGGTGCATGTGTTGGGATGTGGGTGTGAAACAGAGCAAGGATATGAGCATTCAGAGCACCATCAAGGACCAGTTTGGGCTACAATGCTCCTACCGATTTCCTGATCTTCTGCTGTTCCTTTGCTGCAGGTATTATCGTGGTGCTGTTGGGGCACTGCTAGTTTATGACATTTCAAAGCAACTGACCTACCAGAGTGTCGAACGCTGGCTGAAGGAACTTTACGATCACGCCGATCCCCAAATCGTCGTCATGCTGGTTGGTAACAAGTCGGACTTGGAATCGGTACGAGCTGTGTCAACCGAGGATGCGAAAAACTTTGCAGGTGCTTATTAAAATTTTACTTCAAATGCTATAGAATGTGTTCAACTTGTTTATACACTTATTATAATATACATTTAGTGGAAATGTAGTGTATATGTCTGTATATTTTTTATAACCAGAAAAGAATGGATTGCTGTTCATGGAAACGTCTGCCTTGGAATCAACGAACGTTGAAGCCGCTTTCAACAACGTCCTCACAGGTACTGTATACTGTCAATACTACGGCTCACATTTCTGCTTATTTTTCATCCTTGGAGCATTGTGCGTGGAATTTACACGGCAGAATGAATGATATCTGATGTTAATTTGGGAAACTAATTAATTGGCCGTGTTGCAGAAATCCACAAGAAAGTAAGCAGCAAAGAGGTGAAACGTGCTTCGGCTGGCGCCGTGGCGCTGTCCAATCCCAACGCCACACCCGCAGAAGCTCAGGAAGAGAAGAAGCCCTGCTGTAAGAACTTATAAGGATGAGGTCATGAAGTTAGACGAGTTGAGAGGACCACATCGTGTCAGGAAGGACACGGTGCTGTCAGTCCAATGATAACTCCAAACCACTGCGAACCACTGATTGCTGCTTGGCGTGGCCATATGGATTGCTTTGTGCGGTTTCACCCCTGTGTTACTATCATGAGAAAGTATTCTTGTGCATGTTTATTTTAGGCTGAAATTGCTTTCTTAGATGCTTTCCTTGTCTTCTCTCACATGCACGCTAGTATTGTTATAGGGATGTTATTTATGAAATAATGTCACCATGTAGCAACTGTCTTTAATCATCCTTAAGGATTAATTTCAATCAAGCTTTAGAAGTATAATGTGACATACTGACAATATTGTTTTAAACAACAGTTAAAATTGCACACTACATTTCATAACATTGACTCTTCACACAATTAAATCCTTATAATCCTTATAATAAGGACACAAGGTTCCTTTTTGTACTGATCTATCAATCAATTATAATAGATATAGTGGAATGTAAGTGATGATGATTAATAAATTGGTTATATATATATATATATATATATATATATATATATATATATATATATATATATATATATATACCCAACACTGGAGTCCTCTTTTTTTCTGAAACTTAAATCACATCAAAACATTACTTATTGGGTTCATGTATCTCATGGACGTCAAGATCTACACTTAACCCCATGCATTTACTGTATGTGTACAATAAACCTTGAATGGGCGGAGCTGTGTAAGCAATTTATGTGTGACTTGTTTAAGCTAATTTTAATTCCTTGGTGTTCAAAACAAGTATTTGTTTGCTTAGATATTACTGCATATTGGGCATTATAATATTCATTGAACCTCTGCATTATCTTGAGCGCACATGGGCAAAAGTACCCAGTGACCATCGTATTCCAGATTTATTCCCTTCTGGGAAGGCTTTCCACTAGCTATTAGAGAGTGGCTGTGGGGATTTGTGTTCATTCAGCTACGAGAGCATTAGTGTGCTCAGGCACTGATCTTGAGACGTCGAGGACGCTCCAGTTCCAGTTCATCCCAAAACTGTTCAGTGGGCTTTGAGATCAATCAGTGCAGAACACTTGAGTTCTTCCACTTTAAAGTTAATACACCATGTCTTCATGGAGCTCACTCTGTGCATAACAGCATTGAGATAAAAACAGGCTTAGTTTGGGTAGCAACAGTTTGACTACATACTGTATGGTTGGGGTGCACATACTTTTGGATATACAGTCAAATCGAAAATGAATGTAGTAACCGAAGTGAGGGATATTTGTGTGGTCTTGCTGGATTAAAAAGTAGTAATTAAATAAGAATTTTGACATGACTTTAACAATAAAGTCACCTGGATGATCAGTAATCATTACTCTCAAATTTTAAACTGATCTATTCCTATTATCGTGACTCATGATAATAAATTAATAATAATTTAACAATAGTATCCTGGTGGTTAAGGCATTAGACTACAGTTTGGGAGGCTCCAGGTTCAAATCCCACGACTGCCAAGTTGTTGTGCTTGAGCAAGGCCCTTCTCAGCCTTCTCAGACATCTCACATGTGAAATGAAATATACAAGTGTAAGTTGCTCTGAATAAGGTCGTCTGCCAAATGCCTTAGGGTTAGAGTAATGTGTGTGTAATGTGCGTGCCCTGCGATGGATTGGCATGCTGTCCAGGGAGTACCTGGCTATAAAGCGGTATAGACAATTAATGAGTGAAAGTAATAACTAGTAATAACTGCACTATGCTGCGTGGAAGTACTGCACTATGCAACAATTTTTCAAATATCACACAACAATTATGCGGGTGTAGAACTAAATTAGTGTAGTTATTAATACATCTACCTATCTATCTATCTACAGAGAAAAATGTAGATCACTTAAGAAAAAAAATAGAATGATGTATATTATATTAATATAATATTAATAATATTATTGTAATATAATAAAATATATAATAAAATAATAATAACTTATAGCAATATATTTATAAAAAATATTTTCCTGAATTGTGTATATATTATTTGGCTGATTCTATTCAAGTTAACAATTCTAATTTTATTTATCAAATACGCCACCATACTGTATGATATGCAGTCAAATACTTATAGACTGTTCGTAACCTAATAAAAATGTAGGGTAGAGTGGAAAGACAGAAAGATAGAGGGGTTTTATTCAAAGGAAAAGGTGTAATGAGAGAAATGTTAATTTAATCATACAAATTTAAATCTATCTATCTATCTATCTATCTATCTATCTATCTATCTGTGTGTGTGTATCTGTCTGTGTGTGTGTGGATGAAATTACCACTTTATCCGGAAGTACTGCACTAAAATCAGCTACTTCCTTTTACTTGAAAGAACGATTTATTCCTGCAAGTTTTTTCGGGGGGATTTTTTAAAGAACTTGATATTTCTTGATGGAAGGTGATAATGTATTTCTTTAGTCATTGTGTAAAAAGATAAGTCAGGTACTTTTTTTTTTTTTTTTAACTGAAAGGAAATCGAGGCGTTTTTACCTCCGACGTGGCATTTCCGGTGTTTTACACAAGCGCTGCACCTGTGTTAGTTACCTGAAAGGATGACGTTATGCACCTGTTGGATCCTCCGCGTTCTTTTATTGGCGAGCGTGACATGATTGACAGCTGGGCAGAGCCAATCAGATCCGAGAAAGTGTCAGGCGTTGGACGTGGGTGGAAGCGGCTTCGGAGTCTGTTCGAGGCACGAGCACAGAAACCTTGGTGACGCAGGCCAACGAGTTCCGCAGCAACGCTATTATTGGTTGTTAATTAATTTTATTAGTAGTAACTTGTGTGTTTTAAAGTCAGTTTTTGCGCAGATTAAGGGTACCAGGTTTTGACATGCGCTTCCTTGAATCACCCTGGAGGCTTTGACTAAGAAGTTACCTCGGATCTTAATGACAAGTTCGTTGCTTTGACGTTAGCTTAGCCAGCTAGCAACAAGTACTAGGTTACACCTATTTTTTTTGTCAGATACCTGTCAGTACACACCGCTTCGAAGCCATGACGGGTAGAGAAGAGGAATATGACTATCTTTTCAAAGGTGAGAAGCTTTTGCAAACTTTCTGAAAGCAGCAGATTGTATCCCAAATTGTATTTTGTACCCTATTTAAGCGCACTCCATGCTGGAGAGGAGAATGGCTCGTGCAGCCTATGTAGGGCACTCGGGTATGTATGGAGCCGCCATTTTGGCTGAGAGGAGAGAATGACGTCACAAACATGTCAATTACATGTTGAAGTGGTTGTTGCTGATATCATTCAACAATATATATTTTTCCAATATTTTTTTTTCTCTTTTTTAATCTAATCAAACCTAATGACGCGTTGATCATATGGTCATATGCTTCATACTCATTAGGTTTATTTGTATAGCAACTTAGCATATATAAATGTAATATATTTTTATAAACTTCTGTATGTTCACAAAAAAAGAAAATTTCAAAAATCATCTTCATGGCTGGATCAGAATGTCCCTCATGTATGGAAACTTTTGGGATGTTTGATATCAGTACTCATTAAGTAGCATTAGTAATATAGATTGGTTATTACATATGGTGTAATGGATAAAACCTGGTGAAATAGGTTGTGTAAAAAGAGTGACAGAGTGATATTGTACAATTCAGTAGTGAAATGAGTCAGTTATTTCATAGCCCTCTTGTTTATTGCCTAATCGTCCATGTTCACAAAGCCAGACTGGATGTCAATCACATCAAGATCCGAACCTGAGAGTAGGTACAGCACTTACATTTCCTTTCAAACACATTATAGCCTATATGTTTGTCAAAGCACTTGCATTTCCAAAATGCTTACGCTTTATGCTGATGTTGGACTTGAAAAGTAATACAAAGGTGTCATAAACGTAAAAAACGAACATTTGCGGCTTTTGTTTCAAGGGCCGCAGGTGCAGTCGAACCGGAAAGACCTGCACACACGTCCTAGGCAGGATTTGTTTAGCATACGGACAAGTTGCTGAGCTCAGAAAACCTGGAGCAGTTTCCATTTTCTGCTTTAGTTTTAGTAAATGTGGTCATGCTGATCTGCAGCCAGAACAGGGATGCCTTAGTGGTATCAGACATGACGAGTGAAATTTGGGATTCACGAGATGTTTCAGACATGCCTTGAATTTATTATTTTTTTTAATATATGAAGAGCCCAACCTCTGCTGCACCTCTTACTGTTTTGATTCTGAGTCAGTCAGTACAAATGAATCACTGCTCGGCCCTCCATATGCTGCCTTTTCCTGCCAAACAGCTTGTTCACCAAGTTTCCAAGCGCTTTTTTTTTTTTAGTCAAAGCAGATTGTTTCTGTCATTATTTGCATTTCTGAGTCAGTAGTACATTTTAGGATGTCGGATGTTTTCCCTTGTAGCCTGCGGAAAATGTTTCAGCAGCTAAATCTGTTGTTGTGCAATCCTATAATAGTGTGTTGGAATTAAAAAACAAGTTTAAAAGATTTGTCTTTAAAAAAAAAAGAGAGAGAGAGCGAGAGTAAGGAAAATGTGTTACTCTTTTTAATCCCTAAGTGTGATTCGATTTTATTTATCACCTTAAACTGCATGAAATTCAGGAAGCATCAAAGGCATGTTATTCATTTCATAACAGATTGGTGAAAAGGAAGTTGTGTAGTCTTGTGGTTAAAGAAGAAGGAAAAAAAACCCTGTGTTGAAACATGCCCTCTCAGATCAGGCTTTTATAAAAGCGCTTGCAACCAAAGAACGCTTTCTCAGTTTGTGTTTCCATCTGACTGATGTCTCGAATCCTCCGCAGTGGTGCTGATCGGAGACTCTGGAGTCGGGAAGAGCAACCTGCTGTCCCGCTTCACGCGCAACGAGTTCAACCTGGAGAGCAAGAGCACCATCGGTGTGGAGTTCGCCACGCGCAGCATTCACGTAGAGGGCAAGACGATTAAAGCCCAGATCTGGGACACTGCAGGGCAGGAGCGATACCGTGCCATCACCTCAGCGTGAGTGTTACAACCTTAGCTCTTTCAGCTCCTACATACACCTTTTTTTCTTTTTCTTTTATCTTTTTTTTAAAAAATTTTTTTATAACGTTATGTATCATAATCATTAAGCCAGTTTGGTCACAAAATCATTTAACCAGTCTTGACTTGACAAAAGTCTTGACCATTTTAAATTCTAAGACTTTTCGCCTTAAAATTTTCAGATTGAAGTGAAATTGAATTTAAGTCATATGCAACGAGTATTTTTAACACTAAATTAAAAATGTAATTAGCCCCAGATAAATAAAAGAAGAACAAATCCACCACATGCAGTTCAATCTAAATCGCCAGCTCTTTATTTACTGGCGCCGAAACCCATGTTCCGTATCCGATCGGCCAGAAGATCAGACGGTGGTTCTGCTCTCACACTCCAGGTTTTATACGGATCCTCTTGTTCTATATCGTGTTTCTATCAACCGCTCATTCACAGGGACGTGCACACTGAACAAGACCCATAAACAGAAAGAAAGAGTGTCAGCCTTAAAATGACAGGTGACATCGTCTAGAAGGAAGAAATGTGGGATTTTTTATTTTTAATGGAAGGAATCTCGAGTGTCAGGGCTTTGTAACAATCAACAATTCTTCTTGGAAAAAAAATCTTGTAAAAGTCATGATGTATCGCTATTTGATTGATAAATTTAACCCTTGTACTCTTTGGTGAGTCTGTATTCTGATTCTGAACAGAATCACAATCATCCAGAATTAGAATTTGCACAATGACACGAGAAAGAATGCCGCACTAACTGGTATCACTAGCATACTTTCATTGTTTCCTTGAACTGTGTGCCTGTAAAGGTGCCCCCCCCCCCCCTTCCTCATTACGTCACTGTAAACTAGCCACGCTAGTTTGAATACATCGTTGGCCTCATTTGCTTGAGCTACACTTAGGATTGCACTGTATTAGCTAACATGATATCAGCATGTTCAGCTATTAAGAGCGAAAGAGGCTCATTTAGTCCCATCAATTTTGAAGGAGTAAATGTTTTTTTTTTTTTTTTTTTTAGTCACTAAGCTTTATTTTACATACTGAACAAAAAGGAAATAAAACGACCTTTTCCCATAACCTGCAATTTCCTTCTGTGATCAATAAAGATTTTTCAATCATGAATCTGTGCGTTTGCAGCTACTACCGCGGCGCGGTCGGTGCTCTCCTGGTGTACGACATCGCGAAGCACTTGACGTACGAAAACGCCGAGCGCTGGCTGAAGGAGCTGCAGGACCATGCCGACAGCAACATCGTCATCATGCTGGTGGGAAACAAGAGCGACCTGCGTCACCTACGGGCCGTGCCTACGGACGAGGCCAAAGCGTTCGCAGGTCAGTGCACACACTGCTTTAACCTCGCAAACGAAAAAAAAAAAAATTTTATTTATCTATAGTAGCCCTGGAGGAAAGTATATAGTGTATCTGTGTGTACGTCTATTTATATCACTGTATTTTTATAATTCTTAATAGAATGACCAGATAATAAATGTATAAAACTGTTGAGGGACCGAACGCTTTTTGTGATTTCCTTCTGATCACCGGGAGCCACATAATAAGAGCACAAGTGGCATTAACACAGTTAAAATGGCTGCTTTGTGTGAAACTACACACACACAAAACTATTTGTCCATAAAATAGATATTTTTACGCACTCTGGATCATGAATTGAAAATATATCTAAAAAAAAAAAAACTATACATCAACACATTTCTATTCATCACCTTCATGACTTCAGCATGATGTGCGTGTGTGTGATTTCTGTTTTTTTATTTTTTTCTGATTTATGTTTTTTAGAGAAACACGGGCTTTCCTTCCTGGAGACTTCTGCTTTGGACTCATCTAACGTAGAGCTCGCCTTCCAGACCATTCTCACAGGTAAGGGCAAGGGGGCACGACTTCAATAAATAATAAAATTAATAATAATAAAGCAGCTCAGGTGGCATGTCCACCATGATTACTCTAGCTTCAGGGATAGGGACATTGTTAGCCTACAGTGAAGCTTTAGAGTTATAAAAACACATGGATTGGGGTTGACAGCTGACTGTGTAATCGCCATTAAAGTGACGCATCACATCGTGTACCGGTGATTGTCACATAAATAGACACGTCGCTTTTTTTTTTTTTTAAGTAAACTTTTTTTTGTTTTTTTTTTATTCAGCATGTTACCCACTAACAGGGCATTTTCTCACCCGAAGGCTTTTAATTTTTAATTTTTTTCCCTTTTCTCCACCCAGCCCGATCCCTAGGGTTATATATAAAAGGTTCAAGGAAGAAAAGCAGTCTTAATATACTAGATCATTTCCAGCAATCATTAGTTGACTAGTCACTCAGTTAGTCATGTAGTCAGCTGTTCAGTCAGGATGGTCACTGGTCCTTTCTGTTTTTTAACCAAAATGTTTTTTTTATAATCATGATGAAAGTAACATGCTTATTATTTATAATAACACTACACATATCTTGGTGCATTTTCAATAAACAGTTTGCTAGTTAGACAGTAGTGGTGTTGCATTATTAGTATTAAGAAAATGTCATAGTATTTTTTACTGGTTAGATACAGAATGGATTAAAATGAGTTATTATGTTTACTCATCTAAAGTTCTTGTTGGATTAAATGTCAGAAGCAAGAGCAATCAGTCTTCAAAAGCATTTTTAAAAATTCTACCAAGCTATGTTCGCCCTCCAGTGCAGTTGTTCTCCCCCACCCCATGGTCCTCGAGTCAGTTTTAATTTCTGCCATTAGGTGGCAGCAGATTCCAAGTCACAGTTTTGGAGCTGAACCTTCTTTCAGGTCAATTAAGCCTCTCCTCTGTTTGAAGGCTGTATAATAAAAAAAAAAAAAAACATGCTTCTGTGTTTGTTTTGTGAACGGGAGCTCTCGATTAATCTATCCACTGGAGTCATTTATTTTCTCCTGTCTGTCATGACGCTACAGTGTAATTTATCCCGTTCATCTTTCTTTCAGCAATCTACCGCATCGTATCTCAGAGGCAAATTTCCGGGCGCGGCGACTCCGACTTCTCCCCCAACTCTAAAGTCGTACCCATCACGGTACAGCCCACACAGAACTCGGCCAAGCAGAGCGCCTGCTGCCAGAACAACTAAGCAGCCGCCGTAGCACCATGGGATTATGGGTAAAAAAACCGACATAAGGCTTGCCGAGAGGGGGGGGGTTGCAAAATTTTGTTTGTCAAGCACATTAAGGAACCCCCCCCCCTTTTTGCTTTCCCCCTTAATAACACATGCAGTCGGCTTTATCGGTTAAGCCCTAATTCAACAAGTTAAGCTGTAACATAGGGACAGAAGTAAAACAATGTTTTTTTTCTTTTGTTTTGTTTTTTTTCCTTCCACAGACTGATGTAATGTTCTTTCTATTTTTAGACTAATTAGTAACGGCACTAGAAGGCTATTTGTGCCCATGCACGTTTTTCTGGATTAACAGTTGATATCACGGTTTATGTGCTCAAGCCTATGCAGACGGAGAGAGGGTGCTACAGTCAAATGATATGTCTATTAACCACTACACACCGGGTCTAGTTTTTATTAAACAGTCTCCTGGAGGATGCGTGCTTTTATTATTTTTTACTTAATTTTATTATTTTATTTTATTTTTTTTTTTTATCAGTGGATCCTTGAAAAAGAAAAAAAATCTACTTCATTCTGTTGTCTGCTGTGTCTGCCTGTATTGTTGATTTTTAAGATGACTCAACTAGTGAAAAAGTCCCCCTCTATTTATTTAATGCATTGAAATATATACGGTAATGCTGTTGAGATTAAATCCTGATAGCCTGTGGATTATTTTTTTTTTTCAAATTTAGATGGTGTTTGATGGTCTGTTTTATGATATTTAAGGGTTGATTAATCATATTCTCTCCAGGGTGAGTAAAGTATATTGTTTTTTTTTGTTTTAAGTTATTGAGTAACTTTATGTGCAGAGTAACGCGGGTGGAAAAAGTTTCCTTGCTACGTTTCCTTTTGGGTGATGCGTTTTTCTTTTTTCTTAAATGTTTGTTTGACTGCATCAGCTTTGCTAGGTGCCATTTTATCAGTGAGTCATTTAACCTGGACCATGAAATAGGAAGGCAGAGGCAGGCTCATCTTTTTTACGTGGACGGATTATGTTGCAGGACTGAGCACAAGCAGCACGCTGAGCTGCTCACTCAGGAGTTTCTGGCGTACTGGAAGGGGCTTGTCTTACTGTAAGCGAAGTCCTCATTGCCCATCCATATAAAATACTGCGTGTAACCCGAAGAAAGCCATACCCTCCGGGATCTCTATTAATTTGCGTCCCATCTCATGCTCTTTCTCTGGTCTGTCTTTCTTTTCTCTTGTCTGTCAAACTCACCCTCTCTCTCTCTCTCTCTCTCTCTCTTCTGGAGTCATGGTCACAGTGAGTTAATGGTAGGTCAGGTTAAGGAACAAGAGAGACGAGGTGAAGGTCTTGTATCTCTATTTCTACTTCAGCATTCAGTTTACGGTCTTACGACTTCTCAAAATAAAATTTTTTAAAAAGTAGATTTAACGCATCAGGGTGTTTTCATGCATTTTACAGTTCCTCTAATACCAGCCAAACCTCTCAGCTAATAAAGGTTACAATGCATGTGGCAACAAGAGACCCCCCCCCCCCACACACACACACACTTAGAATCTTCCTAGAAGATTAAATACCGCATTATTGCATCAAAAATTTTGAAAATCCTTAATTAAACGATTGTGTAGAAAACACAAATCTCTCTCTCTCTTCCATGTTATTCTGGTTTTGTAACATCACCTGAGGTTTTTTCTTTGTTGGTTTTTTTGAAGCAACCCAAGAGTGAAATGGAGGAGGAAAAAAAAGAAAAATGCTTTAACATTAACAGCATACATATATACATATGAAGGGATCAAATGTAAGAAGGGACTTTGTTACTGTATAAATCTGTATATTTGGATATAAAATAAATAAATTGTATTTGCTTTTATTCGCTTGCCTCATTAATCTAACGCTGGTGTTGGATCGTAGAAAATTCAACAGATTTCATCAAGATTATTAAATTGATTTTATTAGAAACATTTACAATACATGTTTGGAAAGTAACAAAATAAGAAAAAAACTAGTATGGCATACATACATTGGTCAAATATATATATAAAAAAACAATATTTCACAGAGAACATGTGCTAAGAAATAATCCTGCAAAATCGTATGCCTCATCTGGGCACCACATGAATGACCAAAGGTTTTGAAGAACAAAAGCGAAGGTTTTGAAAAGTATTGACTAGCAAAAAAAAAAAAAAAGAAGAAACAAAAAGAATGAAAAGAACCCTCATGGTATGGCGAACCTTTCTCACTCACCACCAACAAGAACCTAAACACTTAGAGCAGGAGATGCCGGTCCAAACTAATGCACTAAGACCACTACATGAGTTTATATGAAACACTTTTTTTTTTCTTTTTTGTGTATTTTGTTTCTTTCTTTCTACTGAGTCGGAAGATTCTGAAAGCTACCAAAGACAGACTGTTGGAGCGGAGTTACCTATCCAAAGCAAGCCCAAAAGAACATGATCACCCCGTATTCCCCCTCCCCCATCCCACCCCCCTTTTTTTCCTTTGACTCACGATCATACTGTAACAAATCAAACCACGCTACACAATTAGCTTTGCCATTATGAAGTCAAAACAGTTGAGATACAATTTCACCATGTAAGAGCTGAGGCTATCCTTCAACATAACAAGCTGCTGTTATATGTTGTCCTGTGAGAGTGATGAGAAATCTACAAGCACCAAAAATAAAAAACAAAGAAACAAAAACAAAGAATGAACCAAGAATTCATCAGCCCTTAAGTGTAGTGTGTACAGAAAGCCTTTACTTGTATGCAACAAAACATTATTATTATTTTATTTATTTATGTACTGTTTTTTCCAGCCTGGCGATGATACAAGATACATGCAAACTACTGTGTTGTAGATAATATGAGTGTGTTCTGTGTCTTACTGATATCGGCATAGATCTACTACGTTACACTGAGATATAAAACGGAAACCGTGGGACATTTGAATATTTAATGTAACGCCGAAAAACACTTCAGCGCGCCGTTTTCATTTGGGGGATTTTCTGGAATGTAGTAGATGTATGCTCAAAAATGTGTGTATGCACAATTATCCACCTGCTCCTCCATTCCACACACCTCTGTGACGCCCATTCACTTCACCGTAGTCAAAACAGATGAAGCGTTTAAAGTAAAAGTAGAAAGAAATGATAGGAAAAGTTTTTTTTTTTAAAGAAAAGGAACGAAAAGAAAAGAAAAAAATTCTATACATTATTGAAACCAGGAATGAGGGAGTAAAGGATTGTGTTCAGTCAGCAGTATGGGGTTAGTTAAAGAACAGCAGGCAAACAACACGTGTGCCAAGTGTTGATGCGGTGCTAAAACGTGATCGAGGCACAAACTTGAGACTAAAATACCTCCTAATCCTAAAAAATATTTTTATTTATTTTTTTATTCGTTTTTTTTTATTCCTGAACGTATTCCTTCCGTTAACGCTTGAAAGTCTGAAGTTAAAATATAATCCTTTACAAGCCCCTACTACCCACCTCAATTTACACCGTCAGAGGTATGAAGGATTTATCTAACCCTTTTTTTTATTTATAAATAAAAAATTCTATAATCTTAATTTTAGTAGAAATCAACATCATGTGTTTTTTTAGAAATATATTAACTTTCACTTTTTTATTAATTAAAAAACAAAACGTCTCGAAGTTACTTATAAATATGTTTGCTTCATTTTTTTAAGATATTCATAAATAACATCCAGATACTGACCTCTCCCTCTTTGTATGAAATAATAACCCATGTTAGCAAAATAGAATCTTACGAAAAAACGTTACAAGACTTTTCCCCCTTACTTGCTTCGTATAGGGAGAATCTAAACAGATACGGTGGAGCGACGACTTTCCCTAAGCATGGCATCAAAAACGTAAAGCTTTTGTTTTTGTCTAATGGGCCAAAAAGGCAAATTATACAGATGGAGTGGTCTGGGGATTTTTTTTCCCTTTTTTTTATTTTAAATTTTACATTCAAATGCACTGTCCTTGTCTACATCATAAAGGCATTAGAATTACTTTAGTGCATTTAGTGTCTTCTCTGCTGTTTTATAGATGAACGCCTGCAGTCCTGCTAACTGGATTACGTCAAAGTGATCTCTTTCTAGTTCTATTGTTAAAATTCCATAGATGTCAATATGCAAAAAAAAAAGTTAGATTGTAGTTTTCTGGAAATATTGTGACTGCCATGTAATTGTGCATTAGATACTATAATAGATAGATAGATAAAATTCAAAAGGGGGAAAAAAATCTTAATATGTCATTATTTTAAAAACACTAGATGAAGTCATTACTAAAGCTCTCTGTATAACATGTAGCTCTATTATATCCACAGATCTGAACTGATAAAAAGGTAAATGCTCTGTAATAAATCAGCATGCATAACCAATATGGATCTAAAAAGGATTATTAAACCACGTTACCACTATGCAGTTACTCCAAAACTGAAGAGTTTTCTTAAACACCTTAAAACCTTCACAACATACAACGCATTGGCACTGAAACTGAAAAAAAAAAAGGGGGAAAAAAATCCTTCCTTCCTTCTTGCCTTCCTCTTTAGTTCCAAACTAACAGATTGTACCCCTGTAGTGTTTTTAATACAATGATTTTGATCAGCTCTAGCTATAGCAAGGTACACATTGTTGTGATCAACATCACAGAATCTTTAGAACATTTATATAGATTCTAATTCTTAATCATATTGGTCTGATTTGACTTACAGGTTTTCATAGAGTTATATTTTACCCAATAATCTTTTTTTTTTTTGCTCCCTCTGTTTTAGGGGCTCTCTCTCATATTTAGTGCTATATTAATATTTAAAGAAGGAAAAAAAAACAATCTTCTGAATCTCATTTCAATACTTTGGCTACCATAAACACTCTTAACTTAAGATGAATCCTTCTTCTGGGATTATACCTAGTCCCACTATAATATAAACAAACTGTCCAACAAAAGAGCTTAGAACCTTTTTTTCTTTTTTAAATAGTTTCATAATTGGCTTAAAATACTGAAATATATTCTCAGGATATGCCTATGGTAGTCACATTTTTTTTCATGATATAGCTATCTCCGAATATATTCGAGTAAATACAAATATTTTTAATAGCAAATAAATGCTACTCTGTTAAAATGTACCTGGCTCTTTGCAGTGATGTGCTGGGAAAAACAAACAAACAAACAAACAAACAAAACTACCAAACTAAAAGTACAGAATTGCTGAACTCCGTCTCAACCAAATCTTACAGAGTGAACACACTTTTAAAAATTTTAATAAGTACTAAGAATCAGCGAATGATTTATTACGGGTCAGAGAAACGACGCAGTCTAAATGCTAATAACGTCTGGAATGGTGCATTTCTAAAATTCGGACAACGTGCAAGCTTTTGTTTTAAGAAAATGTTGCAAATTTTTTCCATTTTTTTTATTTTTTTAACAACACCTAATAAGCAACACCTCTATGAAGTTCTGTACAACTTTGAAAGCTACGCATTGTTGTATTTGTTTGTTAAAATATAGTTTGTTATTGCTAGTCTGTATTCCTTCACCTGAAGAATGTAAGGAGTCAGGAATACACTTCTTGAAAAAGATCAACACGGGCACAGTTATTTAAAAAAAAAAAAAAAAATTCCAAGCCACTGAATGTGATTTGCATAATTTTTCTAGCAGTTTTGGCTTTGACAAGGAAGAAAAAAATAAAATGACACAAATCCTGCATACATACATTCCTCCGAATAGGCCATTGTTTATCTTTTTGTGAATACGATTCACGCCGATCGTGAAAGAGTTAACAAAGCGTGCTTGGCACTTTGTTTCAAGAGAAGCGTAGCTACTGTTCAGAGAGAAAAAAAAAAGAAAGAAAAAAAAACGCGTCGACCAAATCACTTTCAGAGATTCATTTACTCGCTCGTCTTTTGCCAGTGCAAAGTGAAAGAACTTGGACAAGAATAAAGTCATTATAAGTTGCTTTCCAGCTGTTTGGTTTCAGATATATGCTGCTCGTCTTGATATAAGGTGCTTCTCATTTTATCCAGACATAAGTGTTTTGATGTAAGTGCTTTTAATAGGTTGATTTCTTTGTACAGTAAAGATTTCTTTCTTGCGAATCAAAAAGCCCGTGTGTAGCACTGTAAATTAGATTAAAGTAGACTGAAATGTTTAAAACCATTCAAGTTTAAAAGTCTAAATGCTTAAAACCAAACTTAAATGTGTTTGCTGAAATGATCGTACTGAAACAAGTTCCCTCCCATCTGCCAGAATAATTAAATAAAATACCTGATAAAGTCCAAGCTATCAGGGATGTCTGCTGTATGACTAGCGCTATTGTTTAATGGTTGTGAGCTTACCCCGACACCCGACCAGTCCCACACATGTGGCAGTAGCGCATGAAGTCTCCAAAGGGACAAAACTGACCCATTTCAGATGGACTACATTTCTCAGTGTCTTTCTTTTCTTTCTTTCTTTCAAAGGCAAAAACAAATCCCAAAAAATGGAGACTTTCCCTATCCTGCAAATGCTCTAATCCCCTCAGCCAAAATCCGCTAGGTTGATATGCAGGGCTTCGGGTGGGTGTGTAATTTGATTCAGCTCCAGCAGCCACTAAATGGGGCGTGTCCACCCAGCTCTCCTGTCAATTTCAATTGTCTGATTTCATTTCGGACTCGGGTGTCTTGCTCCCATTGGCTGCCTGTGGCCGTTGGCTTGGGGTTTAGGAAGGGGTGGGGGTCTGGTGAGTCGGGGCGTTTGCACCAGGATGGAGAATAGTAATAAAAAAAAAAAAGATAAAAAAAAAACCCTCCATGGCAACTTCGATCGACTTGCACTCCCTCTCGGACACGTCAGATCTGCCGATTTCTTTCGGGGAGGGACTGAACTTTTGAGTGCAAGCGAAAGGCATTAACAACGAAACAATGATTACCATCTGCCTCCAATTTTACTTTTCAGACCAATAAATCATCTAGGTTATATTGTAAACAAAGAAACAAGTTTTACTTTGAGTGGTGTGCAACCTTCAACAACCAAACAAATAAATGTCTGCTACGTAGAAAGCCTGCCATCATGTGCACTCTCTTTCTCTCTGAAATAAAATCTGCACTTGGGATTTTTTTTTCCCCCTCTTCATCAGGACAAAGGAGGCCCCTTTCCTCAGTGGGAATACTAAAGCTCAGAGGAGCAGGAGAGCAGAAGGAGGAGGGAGGGTAAGAGAGAGAGAAAGAGAGAGAGAGAGAGAGAGAGAGAGTTGGATGGATAAAGGGAGGGGCCCCAGCTGCACCTAGTCAAGCTTTTCTGTAGGGTTGGTACGAGGGGGAGTAGGGGCAGCACGGGGTTTTGGAGCATCCGTGGCAAACGGACTTTCCCCAAGTTGCTTGCACCTGGTCTGTGTCACATGACTAATTACCAGCACCGCATTGGGCAAGGGGGCACTCCGGGGAACGTCCCACCGCTGCGTTAAAACAATACGCCTGCTTAGCTGAGCAGTTGTGGTCATTATACCTTAGGAAAGGGGACGGTTAAGCAGCGAGCGGGATCAGGACACTCCCTAAAAAAAGAACTTGGGTCACAATATGAAACACCTGCTCACGAACGGCTTCAATAAAAGAAGGAGAGACAGCAGGCACTTCGCAAATGTGGGGACTGGGGGAGCCGCATAATTTTTCCTACTATGACTCCGAGATCCATTTCTCTTCCTTTTGTGGCGGGTCTATTCAGGCTCAGATTAGCGAGAACAGTCCCTTCACGTTTCGTTTACGTTTGACGTGTCCATGATAAAAAAAACTGCTTGCTGAGAAGTTAAACGTTGCGAAGTGAGGACAGTCATTGTGGGCCAATAAGTTGAAAAGGAGAATGTAGATTAAATTAAAAAAGGCGAAATGCCTCTTTTCTAAGTTGAACATTTGTGCTGATTAATCAGTTTATGGCTTGATATTAGGACATCCCATCAATTAATCAATCAAGAGGTGTAAAGCATGAATGCATTTCCTCATGTTATCTCACAGATTATGACCGTGTGGCATTTTTGTAAAAAAAATAAAATAAAAAAACAATAATAAATAAATCCCCAAATCCTTCAAACACCTATCCAAAGCTGTTATAAAGACAAAAAAAAAAAACATAATTCAGTTAGTTATCGTGTGACAATTTGTTTGCTATTGAAGTTAGTGTGTCCTATGTGTGAGTTTGTTCCAAATCTGCATCTTCACAAAGCAGGATTAAACAAATGCATAAAGGGCGTTGTTTTTTTTTCAGTGACAATCAAGCTATCAGTTTTAAGGTGCAATGATAGACTTAAAAATTCAGTCATTATCTGCTTTGCCTTTAAAAAGCATATTTGTCTATTTGCAGACAAATGCTGGGATGTAAAACTATATTCTTTCTAATTGTACAAATTAATAATATATATTCAATAATAATAATAATAATAATAGTAATAGTAATAATAATAATAATAAGTCATGGTAATAATTTCCAAAATAAAACAAAGTGTAAAACATTCACATTATTTCTTCTGTTTATACCCACACTGCAATTCATGTGGAAAAACAGCAGCAGTAAAAAAAAATAATAATTAAAAAAACAAAAATAAAAAATAAATTAACAGCAAAAAAGGACATTAAGAGTTAAAATTTTCCCCATTTTAACAAAATTTTATAAAATATATATGCATATATGTGTTTATATATTTATATATATAGAAAAGAAAAAAAATCTGAAAATACTTCTTACTCTTTTTTTAGTAAAGCAAGCAGTGTCTTCTAAAATATCTGCTCGTTTTAATTTTTTTTCATTTTCTGAAAAAAAGCAAGACGTACATGGGGCATACTGACCAATACTGACCAAACAAATGCTAAACTAATAAAAGTACGTAAAAAATATCTAGGTAAAATCAATGCACCGAAAAAAAAAACAACCTTTTTAAGAGAAGATCCGGATGGCCTGGGTGACGAGCGTGTGACAGACAGGGCATTCGGGATGGTTCAGCTCGCAGATACGGATGGCGCACTCCATGCAGAAGAGGTTGTGGCCGCATGGCACCAGAGCGGCCGTCACTTTGCTCTCGAAGCAGGTCATGCAGTCTCGGGTCGAGGTGGGCTCGCTGTGGGCACGCCGAGCCTGGGCGTGGCCTGGCCCTATGCCAGCAGATCCAGCATTGCCGTTTCCAGAAGGTTCCGGGAGACCCGGAGACAGCCTGGTCAAGGGCAGGGGCAGACCTCCGAAGCTCTTGGAGCGCTGCTGGACATAGTAAGCTACCTGTTTGGGATAATCAGGGTCACCCCAGCTCTGGGAACCTTCAGAACCGAAGTAGGAGCATGGCTTGTCTCCATTGGTAGGGGTCGAGAAGTCGGATTTGCTGTAAATGCCCATACCAACTCCAACGCTTCCACTTCCGGTACCTCCTAGCACTGCGTCAGAGAAGTTTTGGCGGTAACTGCTAGCAAGTGGCTTGCGCTGACCACCCTGAAGCCCCCATGCATGCTGTAGGCGACTCTCCGGCCCACCATTGGTGCCATTCTCAGTGGCCAGGCAGTCATTCTCGTTGTTATGGTCGTGGAGAGTGCCAGTGCGAGAAGCGATATGTGCCTCGATCTCCTCCCGCGCTCGTTCCGCATTGCCTGGTGAGCCGGTGATCTCAAAGACGGGGTCGCGGTCACGGCTCGGAGTCACGATGTACGTGCAGGTCTGCTGTTGGATGCGCTTGATAGTGGAGCCTTTGGGCCCCACCACCAGGCCCACCACACGGTAAGGCACACGCACCTGGATTGTGGTCTGACCCGGAAGCAGGGCAGGCGGAGAACCGTTAAATGACACGCCCAGCTTGTTCCGGGATGCGCGCAACATGGAGAAGTGCTCCGCTGCTGAGATGATCTCACGTCTAGCTAATGCCACATCTTCCTTACGACCAGTAATGAGAAAGACAGGTTCTTCGCCCCGCACCGGGGTCTTAATGTAGGTGTTGGTTTTCGCCCGCAAGGCTTTGATTTTGCAACCTGCGAAGTGAACGAAGGAGTAGCATGAGTGACATTGATCAACAATAAAGTCAACAGGTGTCCATGTTGTTAATTAGGAAGCCATTAAACTTTATTTATTATGGAATCAGCATCTCTAAACGAACATGCCTGTTGAGCTATATTAAATATTTAAGTAGTTTAAATCTGATTTACTCCTAATGTTCCTCTGATGTTTTTCAGTAACATTTCAATCTCATTTTATACTGATTTGTAGTACACAAAGTGGATGATACAAACAAATCAAAATACGATAAAAAGATGAACATCCTGAATCACTATAATATGACTGTGATGAATTGTTCCACATCTAGTCGAACTGGATTTCATATACTTGTTTTATTAATGTTGTAATAACAATAACAAAAAAATCACATTCAATAATCACAAAAAAATAATAATAAGCTGTTCGTTCAGAGTCTTAAAAGGTCACCTTGAAATGGACCTACATCTGAGGAACCTTGGAGCAAATTATACTGGATGTCAAACTGAACATTCTGGAAACTCAAGTTCTCTGACATATCCTGTAGATGTGCAGTTTGCTGTTTTTTTTAATTTTTTTTTATATTGCATTCTTTTTAAATTCTTCTCAGAAATAGTAGACAGTGTTTTTAATTATTATTAATAAATAATTTGTATGACTTTCCTGACATGCCAGTAAACCAAAACAGGCCTTAACCAATTAAAGACATATAAATAATTAGAATAAATGTTAGTTTTTTTTTTCAGGACTAATCAGTGACGTCAGCGAGTGTTACAAACATTCCAGATGTGCATGAGACACAAATATTCACCTGTATTGTTTATGAGGTGCTACTTTATCTATGTACGACATGCTGATTATGGGAATAAGGAAAAGGTCAAGTGAGGGCACGAAGCAAAGGACATGCAGCATGCATGTCAATTAACGCCCACTGAAATGCAATGAAATTCATCGTTCAATCCTTCTTTAAATCTCACACAATATAGTATTGTGTAAGAGAAGCTTTTTATTTATTTTATTTTGGTGCTCCGTGGCCAGCATATAGATCGGCCCTGTGATCCGGGATGCTTCTACAGCAAAGGCTGCTGCTGTTTTGCTGGCCTGAGGGCCTGTGGTGGATCGAGCTCGTGTCTCGCTGTGTACAGCAGTCGCTAAAAAAAACAAAAAAAAACAACACACAACCTGGATGTAGTGTGTAGTCAGCGACAGCGTGGTGCGCGAGTACAGCCCTCCTAAGCAGACTTGGCAGGCGCTGCAGGTGAATGGAGCGCACTTACTACGACCATTCAGACTCCAAGCACAAAGATTAGAATGAACAATGAAATGATAAAGAGGCAATCAGAAACGCATTGTATGTCATGATCAAGATTATGTAATGATTATTTCATGGCCATTTGTGGTGATCAACTGCATTTACACAAACGTGTAGGGAAAACAAATACACCAAAAAAAAAAAAAGCATTCACACTGCTTTCGGTTTCTGATTTTTTTTTACACCCACCCACCCCCATTCCAGTTGAAGCAGACAAGTCAGTGGTATAAAATACAATAAACCATTGTTACCATTTCCTCCACAGTGGAAAAAACAAGACAGACCGATCCCATCTCTGGCTGTGCTCTCAGCTGAAACGCTTGCCATTAAAACACCAAATCGAAAGAAGTTCTTTCCAAAAATCCGACCTAATCAGCACTTTACAGTCCAGGCAAATGCCTGGTTGCTGCACTCTGCACTTGGACAGCCAGGCCCTGCCCCGTGCCACTCCTCCTACTCTTTATTCGAAATTCAAGGGCACACTTCACATCAACCGCCAAAACCAGTACGGACAAATGCTAAAGGCGTGAGGGAAATCCACATGCACAGCAGACTGTGCGTTGTTTTGAGTGCACATGTGCAGAGCCTGAATGCCTGACAACATGTGGATGGATGGAGAGATTTTATATAGATGGATACTGTGTGTGTGTGTGTGTGTGTGTGTGTGTGTGTGTGTGTGTGTGTGTGTGTGTGTGTGTATAGATAGATAGATAGATAGATGAATGGATGGGATGTTGTATCGGACTGTCTGGGCGTGACCCTCCTCCTGTGAGCGATGACTCTGAGCTCACTCATCTTTATCTCTATTTATCCCTCCAGCTCCAGATAAACACTGGACACTGAACAAAGCCAGGATACCTAACCCCAAAGAGAAACTGTGCATGTTGTTCCCCCCCCCTCCTCCTCCTCTCTCTCTCTTTTCCATTCCTCTGAATGAGATTAAGACACCAGACACAATACAAAATAAAAGAAAAGCACCACCAGTCAGTCCAAACAGGGCTCAGTCTCCCAGCTTAATAAACTTGCATGGTGTTGGCCCAACAATAGCATAACGTCATTCAAGCAGGATCTCCTTACTTTTAACCGCCATTCACACACGCGCGCGCGCGCACTCGCGCACGTTTCTCCTAAAGCTTGATGAATAGCCTGATTTCAGTTAAACATCACCACCTTGCGACGTCGCGCTGTCACTTTCGCGCCTTTTGTCTTGACAGCCGCGTTCTCCTCCCTCTCTCTCTCTCTCTCTAGCAAGTTTGAAATCAACGACACTAAAGACGCAACTACACGCTGCATTCAGTTTCATTCTCAACCTAATAAAAGGAAAGAAACACAAATTGATCCTACGTGCAATTCTTTATCTTTTACATCATCACATTAAAATAAAAATTTTTTTTTAAAGCTAGGAGTTTTTTCTTCCCTTTCCTCCCTGGCGCTCAGACGACAAAGGAAGCGCGTCTGCGCACGGACACTGATGGCGCGGAGCTGGAACAACGCGACCACGAGGTTTAACGCCCCTTGATGTTTTTTGTGTGTGTGTGTGTGTGTGTGTGTGTGTTATTGTTGCTGCTGCTGCTTCCTCCTTGCAACATATTACATACAAGGTATCGCTGTGAATGTTATTTGTTTTTGTTTTTTTATACATTATTACAATGATAAATTTTTTTTACTAATAATTATAATGTTGCTGAATGGCCACAATGTGAGCTGAATAACAAAACAGGAGCACCACTCCCACTTTTTTCAGGGACTATAAAAACAAGAGCAAGATGTCTGTGTATGTGTGTGTATATATATATATATTTTTTTTTTCACAAAAAACACACAAATAAAAAACCGTCATAGGTGTGACTTTGAAGCAAGTTGAAACATTGTATCAGTCTTTACCTTGCCTGCCCACTATTTCCGCCACATGTTCCGAGCTGGGCACAGGCACACACTCGGTGATGTTGCACCCGCGCGCTTTGGTCTCAGAACCGGAGCTCTCGTACAGGGCGCACAACTTGCTCTTGCCTTGTAAGATCCCGGCTTCTCCAGCACCACCTCCACCGCCTCCACCACCTCCTCCGCCGACGCTGCTGGAGTGGCCGTGGCCGTGGTGGTGGTGATTGTTGTTGTTGTTGTTGCTCCTCTCCTGAACTCCGGCGCCCTCCTCGCTTTCCCCAAGCCCGAGCAAGGAGAGCTGGCCCAGCGCGACCCGCAGCGCCCGCGACTCCTCTTCCTCCTCGTCGGGCGGCGCCAGGAGGCTCTCGGTACCGAAGCCGGAGGCGGCTAGTTCCGAGCCGTAGCCCCCATTTTTCTCCATGATCCCTGACAGCACCAGCAGGCTAGGCATGGCTAACAAAGAGTGTGAGACAAAGACGCGGAGAGCGAGACTGGAGAAGCAGCGCATCCGCCGCCCTCCTCCTCTTACTCCTCCCATACACCCTCCCTTTGGCTGTTGGTTCCTCCCTTAGACCCTCCCTCTTGCTCACACTGCTGTAGCTCCTAACCGCTTTTCTTTTCATTGTGCACAAGGCAAACAGGATACCAGCAGGGTTGCCAGATCACGTATTTTAACTCCGAAAATGAAAATGATAAAAGAGGCGTCAAATTCAGGCGACACGGTGGTGAAGCGGCGACTTGCACCTCCACGGTCGATGGTTCGAATCCCGCCTCTGTGTACATGTAGTTTGCATGTTGCTTGGTGGGGTTTCCTCCCACAGTCCAAATATATGCAGATCAGGCTTATTAGTGTTTCTAAAACTTTTGGGTTTGTAAAAAAATTTAACAGAGGAATCATTTCCTTTGAGGTTTATTTGACACCCTTTTACTTTACATGACTTCATATTTTTTTGTTTTAACTTAAAGAAGATGATGATGATGATGGTTATGTTGGTCATGATGATGACGATGATGATGTATTGATGTATTTTATGCATGATGGTGATAATGATGGTGTATTTTATGCCATGAATGTATGATCTGTGTGAATTAGCATGTGTGTGCAATGGATTGGCGCCCTATCCAAGTTATATCTCAGTCTAACCCCCCCCCATCTCGCGACCCAGTATACAGGATAAAGCGATATGGACGACGAGTGAATGAGTGAATTGCAGAATTTAAACAATTCCAACTAAGCACAGCAGTCTGTTAAAATTGAGTAAGAGTTAATAGAACACACACACGCCCACATAGCAACCACTTTATTAAAAACACCTGTAACCTGCAACTAGCATATAGTTATACATTCAGCCATGTGGCAGCAGCACTCACTCACTCACTCACTTGTCTATACCGCTTTATCCTGTATACAGTGTCGCAGGGAGACCATGAGACTTATGGTACAAGGCGGGGTACAACCTGGACAGGGTGCCAATCCATTGCTCACACACTACAGGCAATTTTGGGGATGCCAATCAGCCTATCTGCATGTCTTTAGACTGTGGAAGGAAACAAGAGTACTTGGATGACACCCCCCCCCCCCCCGCCCCCAAGATTGGGGAGAACATGCAAACTCCATGCACAAACCTCGAGGTGCAAGGCAACAGTACTAACCACTAAGCTATCGTGTGGCAGGAGCAGACTCACTCACTCATTGTCTATACTGCTTTATCCTGTATACAGGGTTGCAGGGGGCCTCTAGCCTAGCCCAAGAGACGTAGAGAATGAGATGGGGTACTCCCTAAACAGGGTGCCAATCCATTGCAGGACACACTTACTCAGTCATTAACACTCTATGGGCAATTTGAGATTGCCAATCAGCCTATCTGCCCGTCTTTGGACTGTGGGAGGAACTCGGATTACCCAGAGGAAACCCACCAAGCACACGGAGAACATGCAAACTCCATGCACACAGACCCCGAGGGGGAAATTGAACCCAGAGGTGTAAAGTGACAGTGATAACCACTAAGCCACCATGTGGCAGCAGCAGGATTCATAAAATCATGCAGGCAGGTAGCCTACAGGTCAACAGTTCGAGTTAATGTTCTCTTCAAACATCAGGATGTTGGGGCTAAAAGGATATTCGGGCTGGTTTGAGTATTTTGTAAACAGCTAATTTTCCTGAACATTTCACACAACAATCTCTAGATTTTGTACAAACTGTAAATGTGCAATAAATAAATACATAAATAAATAAATCTGTACAGTATGCGAGTTCTGCAGATAGTACCACATTGTTAAGGAGAGAGATGAGACAAGAAATTACAGACTTGACTCAAGTTAACTAGCTCCAGTTTTGTTATCTGCATCATTTTATGCTAACATCAGCTTCCACGTGGCCGATTAGATAACAGCATTATTGAGCAAGTGTACAAGTGTATGGAATGTACAGTATGGTAAGTGGGATAGTTAACAGTAACATAAATACATTTGTAATATAAACTATCTAAAAGGTTTGGTTGTATGTAAATTGTGAAGTTTATACACAACAGTACCAAGTGTGAGATAATGTGCAGCGTGAAATTAGTGTCCAGCCAGAGCAGCATGCGGTTATTTAGTGATATGGCCCATGGGAAGAATCTGTTAACACAGGGAAATGTTATACACCAAATAATGTAAGACCATTAGATTTACAATGCAGTTAATGTAACCCAAACTACATGCTTTAATTAGTTTTCCTAAATATATTTCCTAATTAATGTGATGGAGCAGAGGTGCTATAAAGGGAAATAAGTAAGGATGATTCCAGGGGTCCCTGAGTGAATGGGGGCCCTAAAATGCCATGGCAGTAGAAAAGTATTGGCATGGTCAAGGGTGGGGGCCTATTATATTAGGCTCTCAAGGGGTTCCCCTGTGATGGAGTACCAAGATACTGAGGACAACATCTGTTGCCTGTGAATGCTGCTTGAAATTTGCTTATGAACTCAAATTATGAACTTTACTGAAGGAATAATTTGCAGCCACAAATCAGATGACACGTTTGAAATACTTTTTAAAAATGGTAGGTCTGTAGTATTTTAATATAGGAATAAATTTCCTTTGGGATTTATTCAACACCCTTCTACTTTACATTACATGTTCTATTTGTTTTACTTGAAGATGATGATGATAATGGTGATCATGATGGTGATGCATTGGTGTATTCTATGTGTGATGATGATAATGATGATGATGAAGTATTTTATGCCATGAATGTATGATCTAGGAAGGATGGACACCACTGCTATATTCTGTTTAGCATCATACTTAATTTAGAGACAGTTCCAGGAATACTGGATGTGATGTTGGATACACCATGAAATAGGGGGCAAGGCACTGAACAGATTTACATAATTTTTTTTTAGCTGGGAATTTGTTTTATTTTAGTTTTAGTTTTAGTTTTAATTTTGTTTTACTGTAGTCAGTCAACCAACGGTACAAGCATGTTTTGGAAGGCAAGATAAAAACTGGAGAAGATGAAGATCAAAAGAATATGCAACACAATCGTAGGACTGCACCGCCAACCCATCCCCCCCCCCTGCCCTCAATATCTTACATATAGTCAGTGTACACAGGATAATGTGAGAACTGACCAAAAGTTACTAATGCAATGCAAAGAACAAAAAAAGCTACAAGATAAACAAGATGCATATAAATAAAGAATCTAAATCACAAGTTTAAAAGTTTTTTTTTACCATTTTTTTTACCATTTTTTTTTTACAGTTTATATGCTTCTAAAAGCTTATGCCAAGTTTAGTATCAATCCTCAGAAAGAAATATGAATGATTTGCATTTTTTATTATTATTGTTTGAAGCAAGACAGTATAATTTTTTTTTATTACATTACATTTTTGGGGCCCATATCATCTTTCCAAAAACAGCTAAAGATAGCGAGTTGAAATTTTTAGGGAAGCAATAATTGATTACACTTTTTGTTTGTAGTCTCAACTCCTATCCTAGCAAGAGTTCTGCAAAGCACACACACATACACACACACACACACCTGCTAAACCTGGAAAGCCAAACACCCAGCCAAATTTTCCTTCATTCGGGGAAAATCACCAAACTCTGCTGGACCAAACTCAGATCCAAGAACACTGGCTGCCAAATTAGCTCGTACCTGCCAATACTCTTCCACCTCTTCAATCTGGCAACATTCGATCCTAGACCGTCTGCGCCGGATTGGGCGTGGCCGTGTGCGTGTGCTCCGCCCCGTCTGGTTCACAGCGTCCGCTCCCTGCGGAGCTCGAGCGGGGGCCGCCTTCTGCGCAGACCGCCGCGTCTGTTTCTCTTCCTAACGGCATTCCGTTACCGAGCCGCGCGCCTGAGCAGCCCGAGAGACGCTACACTACACCGAACACGTGCTTTGTCGAAGACACTCTTGGTCCCTCCTTTTTTTTTTTTTTTTAGTGCATTGTTATGGTTATCCGTATGTGGAGCGGGTTTTGCGCGCCCATGCGCTTCCAGGCGCGTCTCTTCTCATAACGCGCAGACTGCATGGAGTCGCGTGCAACGTGTCTCTCAGCCATTTTTTTCTCCTTTTATAAACCTTTTGATTTAAGGCGGCCACGCCTCACACGCACCCGACACTGGAACAAATAAAGGAGCCGATATGATTTTTTTTTTTTTTTTTGGTAAAGGGGGCTCCTCCCACCTTTTACTGTCTGTCCGTGTTGCAGGGTGACCACGAAAGCGTCCCAAACCACGTACAAGACAGTACATCAAACCTGCACCGGCACCTGTAGACGCCGCGCCAAACCCCCCAAATATACACAATAATGCAAGTGTTTGCGCACAACTTCACCATGTTAATCAATAAGGGAGGATACATTCTGGGACGTGGCCACCGTGCTGGGTTTGATTTTAGCGCTACACACCGGGGAGATGGTCTCCAGTGAAGAAGGAGGGAGGGAGAGAGAGAAAGGAAGGAAGGAAGGAGGGAGTGATAGAGAGAGAGGGAGGTTGTCAGACAGACGTTGCGGAACCTGCGCCGCAGAACCGACTTGTGCCTTTTCTTTTTTTGTAATTTATTTATTTATTTATTTCCCCCCTGAAAGAGCAAACATCTGAAAGAGCATTTCATCCTAGCTTGAACAAAGACCTTGTCCATGATCAAGACCACGCCTAATGCCAAAGATGAATTTATTATTATTATTTAATAATAATAATAATAATAATAATATGACTCATGGAGTCCAGTGGTGAGAATCTATATCTGTTTGTCCTAAAGACTTGATTTATTTCTGGCTTGAAAAACATTTTAAATTTAAATCTTCCCTGGAGTTTGCATGTGCTTGGAATCCTCTCCAAAGCAAGGAAACCATATTACCCGGAGGAAACCCACCAAGCACATGCAAACTCAGGAAACGATTTAAAGGGGTAGCTTGGTGGATAAGGTGTTGGACTGCTGATCAGGTTGCCACTGTTGGACCCTTGAGCAAGTTCTTTCACCCCCCAAGTGCTCAGATAATAATAATATTCAATTGTTTGTCACATGTACCTTACAGCACAGTCAAATAATTTTGTTGTATATCCCGAGTTAGGAAGCTGGGGTCAGAGTGCAGCGTTACAGTGCTCCTGGAGAAGATAGGATTAAGGGCCTTTGCTAAAGGGCTCAACAGTGGTGATGCTGGGGCTTGAAGCCCTGACCTCCTAATCAGTAACCCACAGCTTTAGCCACTTAAATCGTTGAGCTGGCAACCTGACCCTGTACATAACCCACCGAAATATTATTTATTCCTAATATTCAAATTTTTCACCCAATGTGCCGGGCGGCACGTAAACAGAATCAACTCTGGTTTTCACCCACAGTCCGAAGACATGTAGGTTAAGATAATTTGCATTCCTAAATTGCCCGTAGTGTGTCCCCTGTGATGGATTGGTATCCTGTCAGTGTGTACCCCGCCTCGTGCCCTAAGTTTCCTGGGATAGGCTCAAGGCCCCCCGCGGCGAGTGGTATAGACTATGACTGAGTGAGTAAATCCTTTCTAGCAGACACATGATACAGCAATGACTTTACAGCACAGTGATGAGTTTATAATGCAATGGTGATATTATATAATATTCTAACATTGCACAGCAGTTAACATCTGCCTGAACTGATGAAATGTAACAGCTACAAGTTACAATATTGAAACGAAGGCATTTTTTAATAAAGCTGTGTGAATCTGCATTAAATAGTAATCATCATCATTATTATCACAGTTTATCCAGCACCCCAAGGAGTTCCCCTTGGGCTTAAAAGACTCTGTACAACTGTACTCAACTGTAATCTTATCTTCTCTAGCCAAAGAACTTTTCATAACTTTTTATTTTCCTCAATAGTGTACAACATCATCATCATCATCATCATCATCGTTATCATCATCCTTATACACTGTATTGAGAAAAAGTATGTGGACATAAGACCATCACACTGATATGTCCTTCTTCCTCAAACAGTTGCAGCAAAGTTGGAAGCACTAACTTGTACAGAATGTCTTTGTATGCTGTAGAATTGCAATTAATACTGATTCTGGAGTACCAGGGTTTTTGGTGTTTAGTGAGTACCTGAATAAATGAATGCATCAACATGCACAATGTAGAAGTGCTCCAGGACCAGGGCAAAAAGTGTCAGGGTTTAGGGTTTAGGGTTTAGGGTTAAGAGTTTGGGTTTAGGGTTAAGATGTTTTCTTTTTACAAAAGGCAAGACGTTTGGAAAAAACTAAAACTCTGGAACACCCCTTACACACACACACACCTACGCACACACCCATCAAAGGGAAGATTCAATACGTTGTTAATATATGCAATGTGTACGATAAAACATGTGGCATACTGTCTAGATGCATATTCAGTGATGGACTGGTATGAGTTAATACTCTGAAGATGATGATGTTCCAATTAAAGCACATTCAGGAGTGTTTTTTTTTTTTAACCATATATGTTAGTAATTTACCAGTGATTGGATTTTATTGTTAATTAAGAAACCATACTCATTTTTTAAATTATTATTAATTTAGTTACACTTAATGTTGTGGAATGTCTGAGAAAAAAGAGAGCTGCTGTTATTTCTTATATTATAGCAGATGGAAATATTAGTTCTCTCCCCAGACCTTCTTGTTTTTTTTCTCCCTCATGGATTTTACAATTTCAAACAAACAAAGAAACAAATAAATAAATCTATACAAATCCCTGTGAATGAGCCGTCATTATATAGAAACAATAATGCATCAATGGATGTGTGTATTGATATAAACCTGTCATTTGCAGATAAACTACTGTACTTATACTATATGAATTACAGAAAATTTATCAACATCTTCTCAAGAACCAGAATTCAGATTTCAGCCTTGCTGTTGTTGTATACAGTAGTTTGAACTAACATGACATACTGATTTACATGGTTAGCGCTGTGATCTTGCACCTCCAGGGTTTCGGGTTTGATTCCCACCTTGGGGTATGTGTGTGTGGTGTTTGCCAGTTCTCCCTGTGCTTGGTTGGTTTCCTCCTACAGTCCAAATACATATAGATTAGGCTACCAGGTGTTTCCAAATTCTTTGTAGTGTGTGAGTGAGTGAGTGTGTGCATGCTTGTGCCGGGTGATAGATTGGTACCCTGCCTGGTTCCCTAGGATATACTACAGGCCTCCTGTGACCATGTACAGCAGTATAGAGAATTACTGAGTGACAGAGAGAGAGAGTGGGATGACTTTAGTATTAAACATTGTTACAATGAAGTATGCATTGAACTCAAGAAAAAGCCTCTTTAGCATATTAATTAGTTCCCTTTCCCCAAATGTCATAAAATTCATTTTGGAAATGCCCTAAAACCCATTTTGAAAACCCACAGAGATGAAAGCTAAAATTAATCTTATCTTGACAGGCATCAAAAATCTGGCTACACCCAAATGATTAAAAGAAAGAAAAAAAAAATCCAACCAGCCAGCCAAATTTGGGCAGTGTTCAATTCCAATTTTTAAAAGTTATGGATAATGAATTTAATTGATATTGCAAAATTATGTCTCACAGTAGAGGATGGGGAAGAGTGATGAGGCTTTGCATCATCTCTCAAACCGACTTGAACTGACCTGCAAGACTGAATTAATACATAAAAAAATTACAATCCTGAAGAGTTGCATAATGTTCTTTCCCTGTAACTCAAACCCTCTCCCACTTGCACTGGGAGCCACGCCCAGGTACCTTTGCAATCTGTCATTTTAAAATGTTTTTGCTTTATTATAGTTCACTAAGGATGAAATAATATAGAGAATAGTCTCAAATTAAACCTTGTCCTTGTTTTATTTTAATTCCATTGTGGTACCAATACATCAAAACACAATTATGGTGATTTCTTTGCATTAATCCTTAACCTTTTATAGCACATTCATTGAAAGACTAAAAACAATTACCCTCACAACTTTGTTTTTGTTCAAATGATAGACAATTTTTACAATGATTAAAAAAAAAAATTAAAAAAAAAATAATTGCTGTAATTTTTATATTGCAGATCATCAGGGAAGTTATGATATACAGTATGATTCTTTACCCATCTAGGGTTGAAAATTTCCCCAAAACTGTACATATAAAAACTTCCACTACTAATAAAAAACATTGATCAAGTTAAATTCACTAAAAATGTGAGAATTTCTAAATTTCTTAATTTCTAAAACAAAACAAAAAAAAAACAAATAATAATAATAATAATAAAAATATATATATTTCTTGAGGTACTGGCACACCTGCCAAATGTGGCTCTCTGCCCAATTAAAGGTTAAACTGGGTCCTGAAATTTTAAAAACAACATTTCATTTAGTATTGGATGGCAGCGGTCAGATTTATAATAAGAGTGCTGATCTAAAACAAGCACCCTGCCGCCAATATTCTGTAAGACTGACTAACTGATTAGCAATCCTTTAATGCGGGTTACAGAGAGGAGCTCCGTCATGCTGGACGAGGTACAACGTCTAAGTGACGGTCCAACTGTCCAAAAGGTCATCTGCCTTCACTAATGGTGTCCACTGGGAACTCAAGGCCCAAATCAATATCAGCTATGGATCACGGATAGTGTTTCCCCCTTCTCTCCAGCCTGCGTGCACGTGTATGTATGTGTGTTCGTGTGTCT
>JAAGKR010001508.1:41690-122938 GCA_011419295.1 Clarias macrocephalus | reverse complement strand
AAAAAAATATTATATGATGTGTTACATACTGTAATATACCATCTTACAAAATTCACCAGTCTGGTCATAGATTTATGGAGATAATATAAATAATATGTAATTTGATATAATATTGTATCCTCTATGTAACTGTTATATGGAAATAAACCCCCACTTCTAGACAAAAGGCCCCATTTATACCTTGCTTTAACATTTTTTTTTTCAATAAGCCAAAGATTGTGTTTGCCAGGGATGCATCGATACTGATAAGAGTATCAGTATACTTGTATGTCAACACCGACATCTTATACCACGTGACTAAAACATAGCGAGACTGAAATGGCTACAATCCAGACATCACAATTAACATTGATGTTTATACAAAAGAAGTGAAGAGGTGTAATTAAGGCATCTTTCTATAACACAATTCTTTATATAAAATATGTATATATATATATATATATATATATATATATATATATATATATATATGTTTAATAAAGCATGTTCATGTTTAAATAGTGAAATATAAAAAAAAATACAAGTGGCATTCAAGTCAAACTGGGAGTTGGGAGTAAATTTCACAGAGATTGAAGGCGTAAAACCGATTGACATTTGCAGAAGACTTCGGTACGGTGATGAGACTCTTAGTCGCAGTAAAATATTTAAACAGTGAAGGACGTACAGTGGTACCTTGGCATACGGATTGACCTCTCCTCAAATTTTCGCCTTTAGAACTGAAAATCAGCCTCAGCATGTGAAGCATTTTCGGCATAGGAGCGAATGAACTGAACCAAACCGAGCATTGGCTAAGCTGCGTGAGTTTACATTAATTCTTTTTGGATTTTGTGCCAGACCTATCACCACAGATCCCAAAAAAGTTAGCAAGGTCGATATCAAGAAGGAAAGGAAGCTATTTTCATTTTCGTTTTTAAAGTAACCGATGCCAAGAGGAATCATAATTTAAGGTTATATCAGGATGTCTATTTATTTAATACTTTTACTTCTTTCCTAAATGTTTCAATTGTTTTTATATGCAAAAATATGATTATATTATTGTATTGGGAATAGGTAATATTGGTAATATTTTTGGGGTGGCTGTAACGGAATTATCCGCATTTACTGCCTATGGGAAAATTCTCGCCTTAAGAACTCGGCTCTGGAACCGAGTAAATTTGTCCTGGCCCAGTGCAGTCATTCCTGTGAACTTTTAGGACAGGACCTGTCGCACGATCGAGAGTCCCAGTTTGACTTGTCTCTGTGTGAAATATGAATCACCATGAGTTCATTGCTTGAGCTAAGTAAAATGTGCCATTAAACCCTGATCGCTTAACTACTAAGCTGTTTAAGAATTTTGGTATAAGGATTGGTGTTGACGAGTACCAAAAGCATACTCGATCTGATGCATCCCTGCTGTTTGCAGCTACTGCTGTCAAAATGTGATTGTGGCTTAGATTTCTGGAGAAAAAAAAAGTTCGCTCTCCTTCTTTGTGCAATGCTAAATCATCATCATCATCATCATCATCAAAAAAAAAAAAAAAAAACAGAGGCTGCTGAAAACAGATTGTCTCTATAGATGCTTTTCTTTTTCAAATGTATTATACTGTAATTCCACTCAAACTGTAATTGCCTGTACTGTGCAACTTGTCAATGCACCTCAAAGTGACTTCAAAATCGGAAAAATTATGCTTTAGATTTTCTGCACGAGTCGCTTGGCACTGCAAACTCAAATTAGCCAGCATACAGTATTTACCACAAGAAAAAAGAGTTACAATTTCACTTCAATTTTCTTGGTGAAAATGTTGATATGACTCATCATGTGCTCGTCCAATTCGCATCCAATCAAACACAGTCCTGCGTTGATTTCTTTAAATATGCATTATTTCTGTAGTTTTTAATAGTTGCACATCATCTGTCTATTATGTGATGGAGATATGATTGAAATTCGTATGCGTGTGTGTGCATGTGTGTGTGTGCACGCACTCATTTTTCTACAATATTATAACTATCAACGTGCATTTAAACACTTGGCTGCATGTTTAGCCAGTTTGTTAATCTGCTATTGAGTTAAATCGAGTGTGATTTGTTTGCTGTCAGATTCACTCAAGTCGTTTGAAAAAATTCCAACGTGATCAAATCAAGCCATTTTGTAGGCACTTGAACAAAAATTCTCGCATTGGAACTCAAGATCTTCCTCTTGTGTTTTTTTGCATTAATTGTTGTCAGGTTCTGTTATTACACTATTTGTCAGATGTTTTTTTTTTTTCTTTGGCAAATTGATATAATAACCCCAACATCTCTTGTGCTAACGGCTACCACGAAACTGATTACAGCCGTTAGAAGAATTCTCATAGTGACAGCTACTGTAGGTCATTTGCCCCTTTGCACGCTTGGCTTGGTGATGTACACTTGATGCCGGATACAATCAAACAGTTGAAGGTTGATTATCTTGCTCAGCGGTAGTTTGGTTCCCTAAAGACTTATCTACTGACCCAATAGCTAGCTAGCTGTTACTTGCATTTTAAATGGGGAAACAAAATCGATGAAATGCTAATGCAAGGTGTAAATGGCGGCAATGATCTTTTGCTGGAAGAATGGTGCTTTCAGTCTGAAGACGACGGTAAAGAAGCTCTTTAGTAATAAAATAATAATAAAAACAAAGATTGCAACATTGCTTACAGAAATGAAAGCCAGTGGTGACCATTTATTATTAACAAAACCATTCAAATTCTGTTGGTCCTCACTACTTTCCCTTTTCTATTAGCCATGTTAACTTATTATTTTAACTTTTTTTTTTTTGTTTTGTTTTTATTTTTTGGTGATTTCCTTCTTGTGAATCGCAAATACGCCTTTTTGGTCCTCTTGACGTTTAGAACTGTGAGTCTTTGGTCAATGTGGCGTTTTAGAAGTCTGCAACTGAAGCATCATCATCATTATCATCATCATCATACACTCATAGACCATCAGGAAGGGTTCGCGGTGTGAAAGCGTATGGAAAACTGTTCTGTGTGAATAGAAAGTATACGCATGAGAAAGCGAAATCAAGTGTCGGAAATGTTTTTAGGGAACACATTTTCTCAAGTCCTGTTTTCTTTTTCTTTTTTTCTCATTCTCGGCATCGTCACCATGCACACGGTACTTTTGTAGACAACACAAACCTCGTAACTTGTGCGTTAGAGGTACGAAAAGAATTAGCCGAAAGAAAGAATAAACGAAGAGGAAACATTGAGGAGAACGTAGCCTCCGTCGGTTGTGGTAAACATCCTGAAAACAGTGATGTTCTACGGATTACCGGACCGTAGCTCTGGGTCCTTGATGTTTAGGCACCAAATCATCCCTTTTTGGAATGGCCGTGCTCCTTTCATGGTCATAACCGTTTGACTTTCAACGCTCGCCTATACGGGAGTCTCTTCCGAGACGCAACAATCTCTTGGTCGGAGGTCGTCATTGTGTTTCTAGATCGATACATTCTGCTGCTCTGTTGAATGTACAATTCTTTAACGACATTTAAAAATCACCCTGCTTCCTATCGAACTATACTGCAGCTCCGGAGCCGTGATCAATTTAGCGGTTTGTCACGGACAAACAAAATCGGCAGAATATACAGTAGAGGCCTTACTTCACACAGACGCACAACGGAGGAGAAAAAAAACAAACAAACAAAGAAACAATACAAACCCAACGTAATCGACAGGAGTGATTGTCATTTTTCGTCTTTTGTTCATCGCATTTTTTTTTCCCGCTCTGCCTCTTATTGTGGTCCTGTCATGTCCACAGTTGATTCTCTGTGGTGAAGAGTGTGGCGTGTGCTTTGTAAATTAGTGCACTAGGATCGAACCCCAGGTCCCGAAGAACTGTCCAGAGACGTCTGGGAAGCTCGTCTAGTCAGCGAAGCTAGCGTGGGGTCTACTAAAGAAGACGGCGGAAACAGTTTGTACCAGCCAATCACGTTGCTGGCCAGGTCCAGCTCCTCCAAGAGTATTTGTGCTACTCCCATGAAGGATTTGTGGTCCATCCGTCCATAATCTCCCCAGACGATGACCTGGGAGGAAGTCGATAATTGATTCTGATTGACTTGTAGATAAGCCGAAAAGTATTTGCGACTAAAATTAGTCAAGAATATCTTCCTATTTTGGATATCATGATACACAAAAAACAACAAATCCAACTAAACTATAGGAAAATAGCAACTGATATTTAATAATTGGCTAACGCCCAACCCAATTACCACTATGCCAGTGTTATAACAACAAATTGCACTTACGTCTGCAAAAATAGATCCATTTGGCTTTAGACTGCAAGATGCAACAATAATTCAGTCTGTGTCTGCAAACCTACATCTCCTGACCTTTTACTCCAGAGCTGTGCACTGACATTGAAAGGCAGAACAATGACCCACCTGTAGCACTTTCCCCTGGGGGCTCTCTTCAAACTGCAGGGTCTGCTGGTAGAGCGGGTCCAACGTTTTCCGTGCAATTTTCGTTTTCTTCTTGGCCACATATGCCCCGTTTTCAAGTAGGTACACCTTTACATAAGGAGCTGAGATGAAAAAAAAAAAACACTTTTAAAGCATTCCCTCCACTCTGAAGTCAGTAATATATATATATTTTCTCTTTTGTGAACTCTCTTGTATAGTTTGTCACAGACACTTTTAACAGTGATTACAGTTTAATCCCTATCATTTCATAATATATGTACGAGGGGCGTTCAAGTCAAACCGGGACTTTGATTATGCAGAACAGTTATGAGAGCAAAAACTACCTTTATTTCTCTATGTAATCCCCTACTACATACTACTACTACACTTATGCCAACGGCCTCCCAGGAACTCCCTTAATGGCTGAAACATACTGTATAGAGTATGTATAGACTTTGGGAGAAGTCCGATGAGGCAATTACTTCCAGATGAGTTCTCACAATATGCAAATGGAGTTGGTGAATGATCGTGTGTAAAGACACACACATCTCATCCGTAAGTTTGTGATTTCGAAGGATCAATCAAGGATTTTCAAGGAGCCATCTCCGCCAGGATCATAATTCATGGACGTATGGGCTTCTTTTATCCCGTTTGCACCATTCAAATGATCAGTTTCACATCTTCATTCATGAGAATTTTCACCAAAGGTCGCAGTTTGACTCGGAGAAATTCCCCTCTTATTTAAAGCTCTTGTAATGACCTGTGCTTAACACCTGATAAGACAAAAAACTTTGTACTTTATTAAAAACCAGATGCCTTTAACAAGTAAATAAGGGTCAAGCCAATAGAAAAAAAAATTATTTATGTTTTTTACATTTTCAACTTCCATACATCTCTAAGAAAAAACAACAATGAAAAACAAATGGGAGGCATGTGCAAAACTTTTTGAAAACATTGTTAACTGTATATTTAATTATAAATAACCTCCTTTAAAAACACATCAATGACCAGTACGGTATTTTATTTCGAGGGACCGACCTGGGAGAGACTTGGATCCTGGTTTTTGGATGAGGCCACGTGCTCGGATCACCTCCACCTCCAGCTTACCTTTCTTGTTCACCATGCCAATCTGGATATCTCCTGTTCAGGGTGTAAAAACAGCAATTCTTGTTAAGAAGGATAATTAAAAAATATCTAATATGCTCATTAACAGTAAATAATTGATCAAGATCTTCTTCTAAAATTGGATAACTTTTGCAGATTATAAATGTAAATGATTTTTGCTTTTCTTATCATGAATAGATTTAATAGAAAAGATGCAACACACCAATAGCAGGAGTGGCCAGAGTTTGTCGGCCCACAAGCTGTGCAGGACCCAGTCCATCCAGAAAGTCACTGAACTGAGTCTCCACCCTCACGGCTGGGAAGATCGGACTGAAAACGCAGCAACCGGACGGTAAGACAGAGTGCTATAGATAGACTTGTCATCTTACTGTATAGCACAACCGTGAATTCTCACACCAGGCGGTGTTGATTTATTTTTTTCTTTTTACAGCAATGCTGGCTGTAATGAACTAAGATTATTATTTCTATAGAAACAAGCCATTTACAGGTTAATAATAAGCAGATAAAAACATTATTAATCAAAGAGATGCATTTAATCATTAATATAGTGACATTTTCTTTAAGCAGATTCAACTGATTACCTGTTATGAGCGTCTGTGCTGTCAGTCCTAAAAGTCAGTCAGATTTCCGCTACATGGACTAATACTAAAAAATTTTATACTAAAAGTTTAATTTTTTTTTTGCTTGCACCAGCCACCACTGATGCAATGTCTTCATGACTTTATTTTTAACTCTTAAAAATATGAAAAAAAAAAAGAGACTGTAAAGTTAATGGTATCGCTCATGACATTCCTTATAAATCTAATTTCCGATTTTCATTTAAACCTTTGTGTTCGCAGTGCAGTAAAGTTAACACACTGCTTTTCTTTGAAGATGTCGAATATGTAACATCTCCTCCGAAAAACCGCCTTTATAAAAAAACTGTTCATAGCTGGCATACATGGTATACATGATATAAACATGTATACCATTATTAGTAATCTTTTTTTTTGTAGAGTGAAAGAGGAATGAAACACTTGAGATATGCTGTTATAGCAAAACTAATCCATGGGAGCAACATCTGGAGTACTACTGTACCATATTTCACCTATTTTTGTGTTTTGACTGACAGATACTGTATGATGTTCCAGCAACACAATGTTTTTCTCCTGGTATGGATGTCTTAACCAAAAACACCCAGAAACAAGCTATAATTTTTAACAGAATATAGTGTTAACCCAAACCAAGACGTTGTAGAAAATGCACTCAAGTAATAAAGCTAATAAAACACAGAAATGTGTATTTTTTAATACACAAAAGATCATTTCTGATTTCTGCCTATATCTGAAAGTGGTAGGACAATATGCCTGACCTTCCCTCTGAGTTGTAGCTGGCCATGCTGCCGTTGTTGGACTCGCGGCTCGGCTGTCGACTCATGTTGCGCTGCAGCTCGACGGCCATGCCCGTCTCCTGACTCCGCTGTATCGTCCCACTTCCCTTGGACTTTTTGTTGGATCCTTCTGGAGACAGACAACACAATCCATGAAAAAAAAAGAGAGGCTGAAAATCCTGGTGTCACAGCATAACGACGCTAATTAGTACTGAAAGCTCAATTTACCCCAGTTAGTACCGCAATGCTAATCTTTACAGAAATGTACAGTAATGGCGGCCATTTTTTTTTCGTAGCTAGAACCAGATATACTGTAACTTTATGTCAGTGGGAATTGTATAAAACTGTTTAATCTGTTACTCACAAACATGTACACTCATGCCTACATGGTAGAAAAAGAATCAAGCATTTGATAAGGTGTTTGAAGCTGCTAAAATAATCTCAGCAGCAGTTTTGCTTCTAATTGAAACGTTAGCCAGCAGCGCTGAGCTACAGTAACTGCCTGTATTTTCGCTCCTCAGAAGTAAAAAGCTCCATCTCTTTCTCCAGAGTCTTTGTACTTAAAAATGTCAGAATAGAGTGGAGTGTCGCTCCAGGCCTGTGAGATCTTTAATGTGCTTTTATGTCTGCTTCAAAGCGAACAAGTGCAGCGGGGCAAACGCTAGCCTCTGCACCCCAGTCCCAGCACGGCCAGCCTTCTCACAGGGAATAACGCCGAGTCACTCCTGACTTTTAAAGGGCGAGGAAATGGCCATGGTTGCGTTTATTATTGAGAACTTTGATCAAGTTTGATTGAAGTGCAGCTTTTTCGTGAGAAAGTATTAGAGAATAGTTTTTATAGTAAATCTTTTGGACATTCTTGGGGTGAAAAAATATATCACTATTTATATTGATACAAAAAAAACAACGGAAGATGCATTAAATTATAGAAAATAATTTATTTTATAAAAATTTATTAAAACATTTATTTAATTGAGTTAATAATTAATAAATGATTGTTTAAATATGTACCATTTTGACCACCTGCCTAAAACTAAGTAGGTCCCCGCCTTTTGCCACCATACAGTAACAGCAATGACATGTGTGTCCTGACATTTTCTATCACAACCAGTATTGACCTTTTCCTCAATTTGAGACACAGGTCTTCTATTAGATCGGACCACACGGCCCAGCCTTTACTCCCCCATGTGCATCAGTGAGCCTTGGCCACCCATGAGCTTGTTGCCAGTTCATCGGTTTTCCACCCTTGGATTACTTTTGGTTGGTCCTGACCACTGCAGTCCAGATACATCCCATAATTGTTGCAGTATTGGACTTGCTCTGACTCTCACACTTTATCAAAGTAACTCAAATCCTAATGCTTGCCCATTTTTTATTCTTTCAACACATCAACTTCAGGAAAAAAGAGATATTCCAATTGTGCTATTACTGTGACTTTACTCTGAGAAGAGTTGGCCAAATTGTAATGCCTAGATACAGGCTGCAGTGGTCTGGACATACAGTACCAAAAGTGATCCAAGGAAGGAAAACCAGTAAACTGGCAACAGGGTCATGCTTGCTGCTTGTGCAATGTGCACTCGGAGGAAATCAACCACTTCATCTGCCCACTTCTGCCTGTGTGCGCTCACAGACACCCATGATTGGCTAGTGTCCCTGTAATGGGGAGAGAAAGTATCCCACCCCTTCCTCCTGGCCAGCATGACCAATTTAGCTTAATTGGAGTTTCAGAAATTGATGATTGTGGCTTCCAATTAGAGAGAACTTGGTTTATTATCTTCATTTATAATAATAAATTAAAAATAATAATAATATTATTAATTTATTCATCTTCTATACAGCATATCTTGTATGGGAGCCTATCCAAGGAGATTTAGGGCATGAGGCGGGGTACACTCACACTACACACTACAAGCAATTAGGAAATGCCAATTAGCTTAATCTGTATGTCTTTGGATTGTGGAAGGAAACCAGACATCAAAATCCGTGAAAACTGTGAAAAGCATATTGCGACAATATTTTTCACGGTATTATATGGTCATATTGCCCAGTAATGGCTAATGCATATGAGCAAAGACAAATACAGTACATGTATGGAGTAATTGCTCACTAAAGATAAAACTGAAGTAAAAGTCTAACCTGTCTGGCCAATCTGAGAGGTGCTGCGGCTGCGCCTGTTGCCCACGATGGCTACAAAACGGGCGTTGAGGCTGGAACGACGCTTCTTGCTGCTGTTGCTGCCCACTGTGCCAAGCGCCGTGTCCGACTGGCTGCCGTCTGTCCGCTCTGGCGTGTTGATTTCCCCGCTCACACTCGTGCTCTTTAACATGCAGCGGCCCACTGAGGCCCGAACCTGCCTACAGGAACAGAGAGCGACCCAAAGGTGCAAATCTAAATATACAGATCCTGCTTGCTGCATAATCTCACTAATATAAATATAAAAATATATAATAATAATAATAATAATTAATATAAAACTATTTTTTCAAATAATATTTACATGCAGTTATTCATTACCTAAAAACTGCTCACTTGTTTGTCCTTTTTTGATAAAAGCATTTTATTAAACCAATTTGATTTATTAAAGGAATTGAGCCAAACAGTAAAAGTTTAATTGCTAATACATTGCCTAAGAATAATCATAATCTGGAGATAAGAGTAATATTATGGTTTTATATCAAGCATAAAACTGATTATCTAATTAAATAATTCAATTTGGCAACTAACAGCTCCAATATTTAAAAAAGTGACATGAAAGCAAAGTTTCAGTGTTTTATTAAGTCAAATAATTAAAAACTTAATGCTTACTTACGGTGTAATATTAGTTCTGCTTAGTTTACATCAGATAAAAGAATAAAACAGTGTTTATATACCTATAATACCTTCACCCTTAACTGATAAACATATGAACATTCATATTGAATTGAATATTACATTTCAATTTAATATTAAAATATTAAGTCTGATTCCATCAGTTTATAAAATGTTATGACAATGTCATGATACCACTATGACTGAGTCATGGCTATAGTGTCACCCCTGTCATGACATCATATCAGAAGTCGGCCGGGAAGTGTTATAAAGAAGTATTAATGTAGGCCCACAGAGAAAGCATTATAAAGCATTATAATACATGTCATGGTGCCCTAATTTAGATCATGTTCGAATTTTTTTTCTTAATGGATGACAACCCAGATGTTAAAGAAAAAGGAGGAGGAAGATTAGAAACACCCGACACAATAATACAGATGAGTTGAAGGCTGCTATCAAGTTGAGTGCTTAATTAACCTACTTTTCATAAGTTTTACATTTTTATATTGTCTGTATGTGAAATATTCTAATATTTTTTCACTTTATGTGTAATAAATTTCGAAACAAATTAGTCCTTATAAGACCTATTGGAATAAGCTTGTATAAAACCTTTATGTACAGTGCATTGATGTCAGCTGTCAGAAAGAGTTTTTATGTAGATGTTATTCAGAACTTGAAGTTTTATAACCCCCCCCCCCCCCACACACACACACATATGTATATATATATTTTGCTCCCATAAAACTTTCTCTCAATCATTTTGTTCACGATTCGTTTCTATTCACACAGCAGTGTAGCTGAGCGTTCCTCTGCCCGCTGTGTCTCCGGAGGAGCTCGTGTGTGTCAACATGCTCTGAGGGAGTCACAGTGCTGCAGGATTGTCCTGTCGCGCTCTCTTCTCCCTCCCCAGCTCCGATAACCTTCATGCAGATAAGTGCACTTGGCGTAGGGAGCGGGAGGGAGGTGGTGGGCTGCTCCTCTTTGGAATGAAGTGGGGTAAGGGAGGGACGGGGCGTTAGGGGGTTTGTTGGAAGGGGGTCAGGTGATGGTGCGGCAGCCCAGCATCGGATGTATGACTGGAGGCATGCAAGGAAGGCTCTAAAAGACGGATTAGACACAGTGTACACGAACACACACACACACACACAGGAAAAAAACAACAACACATGAGCAGAATGAAGTAAAGTAATGAACTAAGCACATGCAGAACAACAAGCTTTGTGGTGTGTGCCAGGAAAGTCGGCGTGTGGATAAACTGTGTGGAAAGGAAGAGCATGAGAAACCAAGCGTATTGCCTCCGCAGCTGTGTCAGATGATTGATTTTAGTCAGAACAAGTAGCTGTCGTTGTAGAGAAAATGAGAAATTAGGCAAATATAGCAAACACCTGGGTCCGTCATGCAACTGTTATTATTATATGGGACTGAATGAGGAGCAGTTCCAAAGCAACTCGGATTAGCTAATGACTTAAAAAAAGCATCACATTCATCTTTGTAATAAAGTGAGTTCTTTGGCTGGAGGACAACGTTTCAAGACAAACGAGAGCAAATTCCTGCATTTGTCTCAAAATCTGTTTAGCCCACTCCTCAAAAGTGTGTCAGAAGCCTCCAGCTGCGGAACCTCATAACGCTCCAGTTGGCTTCCAGAGCAGCAGCGCTGTCCAGTTGTTTGTCTGGACTTTATAATACAGTGACTCTCCACAGACCACAAAGTCTCTTATACCTTTAATTTTTTTTAAACATCTCGCATTATCATAGCGAGATCTAAAATCTAAAACAGCGGTTGAGATAAGCACCTGGTCTGAGCCGCGCTTTGTGATGGTGATGTTCCTATCAATTTCATGATCTAATAATTATAGCTCCGAATATAACATTCCAGTTGAGCGTTATTAAACTATAAATAACTTTGATGACTGATCCCAGACCACACAAGTTATTACTGCATGCTGTCGGTTCCTCTAATCCCAGTGGTGTGCAGGTCCTGTCCGTCTGGCAGTTACAGTACCTGACATCTCCAGCCACAGTGTGGCGCCGGCGTTTCAGTTCCTCTGAGAAGCGTCGCTTTCCCAAGCTCCTCCTCTGCTCGGGTCCGATCACCCCCCACGAGATCCTCCTCTCCCTTTTCTCCTCCCCTTTGCAACTTTCAAGTGACTTTGACCTTTGAACCCCGGCGGTGTAGCAAAGTAAGAGGATGCAAAAGGAGGGGGAAAAAAAGAGGACGGTAGAGAGAAACGAGAGGCAGACATGCATAATGGAGGACGGCCATGCACATGCAACGCCTTGCGAAAAAAAAAAAACGTGAGAAAATTTCATATGCTTGGATAAATTGGATGTCATGATCGTGTCTGCAGACATTTTTAGAAATAACGTTAAAGCTTGATGGGTCTGAGATTACTGACAGGAAAAGGGCGAGGCGGAAAAATATGTGTATAATCGACATTGCTTTTGCGTGAAAAGTTTCTCCAACCTGAACCGTCCGTGTGGCCTCTCTGATTGGACGGACATGTAGCTAGCGCTGCTCAGACGGGAGGCGCTGCTGGCTCGCGAGATGGCCGACACGTCGCTCACGTCACTGTCCGACGACCTCGCCGACATGTTATCGCAGCTCCTCTTGTACATCTAGATATTACAATACAGCCTGCTCTGAACATCCTGTACAATTCATGTGTGACGATGTCTTTGAAATATAAATACAGAATGTACATAAGAACTGAAATACATGTGACTGCTACTGTCTTCTACACCATTTGTCCAACTGGCGTAATGTACTCTTAATGTCACAACCCATAGTGTTCTGTTGGACTATACTATAGTATGGCTTAGTGTAAAGCCTTGTGTGTGTGTGCCTGTGTACTGTATTACTGACTCACATCTCTCTTGTTCTTCAGATCCATGTCTTGTTCGTGGCCTGAGCTGGCGGACGAACCTGGCCGATATGATGGAACCCGGATTTGACTCAACTGCCGAGACCGGTCATCTACTGCCAGAGCTGAGGACGATAATCAGATAAATAGATAGACAGACAGACAGACAGACAGACAGACAGACAGACAGACAAATAGACAGACTACCTTGCTCTATACTGCTGCTCTTAGCAGGGAGTTGTGGGAGCTGTCTTCCTCTGCGCACTGATAAGGGAGTCTCTGTAGGGGAGTTTCGTCCAACATGCAGGTGCGCTCTGGGAGAGAGACAGAGACAGAGAGAGAGAGAGAGAGAGAGAGAGAGAGAGAGAGAGAGAGAGAGAGATAGGGATTGATGCTACATATACTGTATAACTGTATATAATATAAAATGTAATGTAGAGGTCATATCATTTGCTATGTAACTGTTTAGTTCAGGCTCCTTTGGTACGTCTCCTTTGGGATTCCAATCTGACTTACAGTTGAGCAGTTGAAGATGAGCCTCTTGCCTCATGGACTCGTTGATCTACGACTGCACTGTTATATCTCAGTCACACTGTGTTGTGCTGTCTATAAGCCGAGGCTTCATATTTTATTTGCAATAATCAGCAAAATTTGGGTTTGCACCAAACAAACAGTCGGAATTATTGAATCTTGTTGCAAACTGCAGTAAAACCAAAAATTAGCCAAAGAGGTGCAACCAATGTCATATTGTGAAATTTTTGTTTTCTTATTCATTTTTTATTTATTAACCAGAATGCACCTGTCCTGGCTGGAGTGCCCAAAAGGCAGGATCGGGCCATTTGTCCTCCACCTGCTGCCCCGCAGGATGGAGGTGGGCTGGATCCTAGATGCAGGAATGAAATGGCAAAAAAAAAAAGGTGAGATGTATGAAAAAGAAGCCTTGGAAAAAAAAAATGCATGCAACATAAAAAAAAATAAAATAAGGCCATATTCAGGGTTTCATTTAAGAACTGATTTTAAAGATGAATTAGTTTTACAGTATGAATCATCACTATAGACCTCATCTTAATCGGACAAAACCTCCTGCGTTGAATCATCTTGGACTCTGAAGGTGTTAATTCAACACGGGATTTTACTGTCGACATTTACTTACCTACATATTATAGGACACGTTAATTATTATAATAAAATGAACATCTTCACCTACTGTGGGACTACTTCAAGTAACCGAAACAGATGACTGCTTGCTATGTGTGTGTGCGTGTGCTTGTGGCCTGCAATGGGTTGGCACCCCATCACTTGTGCCCTAAGGTGCTCCTACACAGGATACACATGGATAGACAACCGAAACAACCCTTAGCACAAAGAGTTTAAAGAAGTCAATTTTAGAACTGAATATCAATTTTGTTATAAAATTGGTGGATGAAATTAAATATGATGGGTGTTCAAGTCAACCCAGGACTTTTGATGGTGCAGAATCACAGTTATGACCTTTATTTCTCTATATAATCCACTAACTAATGCACTTACCCTAGTGTTTCACTAGTGCATTTTATAAGCTGCTAGGCAATAAATGTGATCGAAAGCCATATTATTAAATTGAGAAATAATATATTAGATCACTACCATTAGAAATTGATTTGAATCTTTACCTACTTTGTATTTTAATGAATATTATTAGAAATATTACAATATAATGTATCTTACAGTATATTGACAGTAGAAGGAAAAAAATTGCTTTCATTTCATAAGCCCATATTTTCTATGCCACATTTTTTGGATGACAAACTAATTAATCTTTTAAAAGCAAACATCAGAGACCGATCCAGATGCATAAACTGTTTACTTTAATTAACAAGTATCTTCATACTCCTCGCATAATTATTGATGTACAACTTCAATTTGACAACTCTGAAGTTGACCCATAATGGATGGATTGATAAGTTTGAAGAAGACCTACCCAGACCTACTGTATACCTATACTGCTTTATCTTGTGTACAGGGTTGCGGGGGGCCTGGAGCTTAACCCAGGAGCCTTAGGGCAAGAGGAGGGGTACCAATCCATCGCAGGGCACACACACATACACTACGGACAATATGGGAATACCAATTAGTCTAATCTGCATGTCTTTGGGCTGTGGGAGAAAACCAGAGTACCGGGAGGAAACCCACCAAGTATGGGGAGAACATGCAAACTCCATGCACACAGGGAAGGGAATCGAACCCGGACCCTGGAGATGCGAGGCGACAGCGCTAACCACAATACCACCATGTCGCCCCAAACCTAGCGCATCAAGACATTATGGAAATATTGCTTTCTGATATTTTCCGTAGTTGTCCTTCAAAACGTGTCTACATCAGCAGTATAACCCTTTTTATGAGGCAACACCCATAATCTATAAAAGTGAAGAGACAGAAAGTGAAAACAGGAGGTGTGAAGAGAGAGAGAGAGAGAGAAGAATGAAATAAACAAACATGATGCTCAGGAAAGCTTACCTGTCACCGTCAATGGATTTCTTGTTAGTTTTTGCACACACAGGCCTGTCCAAACTGCCTGACAGCCTGAACACGACAGGCGATAAATGAACAGAAGACAAAAGAAAAGATGAGATATGAGAAAGCCGGCGAATGGAAAAGATAAAACGGAGCTCCGTGATGGCGTGGGCGTCTCTCATTTCGGCCCGAGGACAGTGTCTGGTCCGTTATTATAGCGTTCAAATTAGAATCAATCTGCACACCGTCTACACGAGGATTTAAATAGTGCTGAGAGCGGTGATAAAAATATATCAGCAGGTGCAGAACATAATGTTCAAAGAGAAAATGAAAAAAAAGAAGAAGAAGAAAAAAAACAGAGACTGGGTGATGAAACGCAGCACACATTACAATTATTTTCCATTTCGTCGATTAATTAATAAAAAAATTACAATGACAAATTATGGGCTGTTGGTAATTTAAGGTAGTAACGGCGCTATTATTTCTGGAACACACTCTGTAGCAGTAGAAAGTGTGTGTGTGCATGTGTGTGTTTTTTTTTCTTCCTTTTCTTTTTGGAATTGCCTTTTATTTCTTTGTACCTTTCTCGGTCAGGGGAGCGGAAACTGTTGTCAGGCCTCAAACAGGTCGTACTGGCACTTCGCACCCGATCCAGTGCTGGCTGAAGATCACTGTGGAAAGAAAGAAGGAAGGAAGGAAGGAAGGAAGGAAGGAAGCTAAAATTAGGTAAATAATACAAAATTATTAAAAAATTAAAATCTGAGAAAGAACATTAGGATTTTTTAAGAAGTAAAAGTAATTAATAATGCAAAAAGAATAAGAAAGTAAATAAATAAATAAGTAAAAAACTAAGAAAATAAAAAATGCATACAAAGAATGACGTAATACGTAATAAAGTACAATTGTTATAATAGAAACAAAAATAAAGAAACAGTTATTACTTAATAAACCCTTATAAATGTTGTTCAGTCTGTCGGTTGGATATTAAAAAGAATGCATGTTTAAACCACATTTTTGGGAATGCTGCATTGTGGGAACTTTAAAAACTAAGAGAGAGCTTCGGCCTTTATCTGCCAAAACGACTCATTAGTGATTTGGGACTGGGCCTTAATCTCTGGCCAACTGGCCGACACACAAACTGGGTCTGTAGGTGCAGGATATTGACACACCTGGCATCCAGCCTCAGTTCTATCTTCCTCTCTTAAGTCTTGTTTGTTTTGCAGCCAGCTGATCGTGGGACCGTACTACCCTGAAACCTGACACTGTTAATAAACAATGCTGATTAAAGTTCCACAAGACCAATCGGAATCGATGTACAAAAGAACGTCCAGATGGTTGCAGGTAAATCAGCAGTGAAGATTAAGTTGTTGAGCTTCAGCAGTTAGGTCTAGTTCTGTTCTAGTAAATGAGCTGCATGGATTTACAACATAGCTGTACAACCTGGCCCAAAGTCCTGTGTCTTTACAATTGCTCCGTAACATGTTCAATGCCATGGTTATACTGTACACCTAAAATGAATACAGGAAAGAGGGAAACCCCGAAACCCACATTCAAAACCAGTCATGGCAGGAAAACACATCAGCCAAAAAACTGATCAAAACACAACTCCAGATGCAAGACATACATACTGTACAGTACATTTTATGTCTACTTGAATGGAGAAATCTTTAGTTTTTCCAAACCAAGCGTGGCTTTTTTTTGAGGGCGCTTACCTAGTGCTGACCTCATCGGTAAATCTGAGGACGCGCTGTGGGGTGGGGCTACGAAGCGAGACCCCACCACCTTCGAGTCGCTGTGTCGATTTGCTCTTTAGGCATGCGGGAAGGGTGGAGCTTAACATGGGAATAATAATAATAATAAAAAAACAAAAAGCATGCAAGAAAGCCAAAATGCAAATACTAAACTTGAATGTTGAAAAAGCATAAAAAAAAACCCAAACAGTTCATAAGCAAAGTAAAGTGTTGTTTTTGGTGGGAAAAGTGATAAGGAGAGACCTGGTTTTGTAATAATATATGTGTTAAACTTGGCCAGAAACCACACAAATTGTGTAAAAGAACTAAAATGAGAAAGATGTTAGTAGTAAATGTTAGAGCCTCTTCTTTTAATTTTATGTTTTTTGTAAAAAAAAAAAAAAATTAGGTATTAGGAAAATACAACTTCAGATGAACAACAATACAATAATATAATAATATAATATAATAATAACATATAACTTTTTTCAACGTGACATTATTTATTTAACATAACTCACTCACTCCCTCACTCACCATTTATATCGCTTAATCCTGTATTCAGGGTCGCGGGGGGGCCTGGAGCCTATCCCAGGAGACTTAGGGCTTGAGGTGGGGTACACACTGGACAGGGTGCCAATCCATCACAGGGCACACACACATACACACACTCACACACACTCATTCACACACTATGGGCAATTTGGGAACGCCACTTAGCCTAATCTGCATGTCTTTGGACTGTGGGAGGAAACCGGAGTAACTGGAGGAAACCCACCAAGCACGAAGAGAACATGCAAACTCCATGCATGCAGAGACGGGAATCGAACCTGGCCGGGAATCATATCCAGACCCTGGAGGTGCAAGGCGACAGTGCTAACCACTACTCCACCGTGCCTCCTACTGAACATAAACGAAGCCAAAAATAATTTTAAAAAATCATGTGGCCAATTCTAATTACCTTATGATTCAATAGGTTGTAAGTCCACCTTTAGCAGCAATGTTCTTTTTAGACAGAAGAGGTTTCTTCTGGCATCCCTTGCAAGCAAACTGTACTTGTTCAGTCTTCTTCTAATTGTGCTGACATGAACTTTAACATTTCACATGCTGAATGAAGCCTGTAGGGTCCGAGATGTAGCTCTTGGGTTTATTGTATTTTTCTGAGCATGGTCTGACCTTGGGGCAATGGTTTTCATCACTTGTGATTAATCTTTCTTACAGTACCTTCACACTAAGGGGGTACTTGGTACTGCCCACATATTTTTGTTTGGTTTGTTTGTTTTTGGCTACATTTATGAAAAGTTATATAGGTTATATTTGCCTAATACTAAGACCCACCACAATCAGATGATTTTTACACACACACACAAAAAAAAAACAGAATTAAAAGAGGGGAACTAACTTTGACACATGACTGTATATCACAAGGGGCAGCACATGAGGGTATTGTTCCAGACAACACTGTCTGCATAGTCAGAACTTACCTGTATATGTCTTTGTGAATGCCATTCACTAACAAAGGCATCTTTGGGGGCAAAGTATTACAGTGTCTAGCTACGTTCCTACACAAAAATGGCCATGCAATGCGCAGGGCAAAGAAAAAAGTGCATTAGTAAACAGGAAGCGTTAAACATGCATAGAAAAGAAAAGCCTGAGCATTGCTTTCCATTTGTTTTAACACGATTTAGGATTCAACCCCCGAACCAGGAAATTACCTGAACTAATATTCTCAAGTGGATTTACAGGATTGTTAACGACCACCACTGGTTTATCCTATTCAACAAAACTATTTGAGCTGTTAATTACACTAATTACACTCAGCTTCACCAGTCAGGCTTAGTTAGTTCTGCCAATCACAGAAGGATATGTGTTGGCGGAGCAAAAGAAATGGTTAAATAAACAAACAAATCATAATCTGTGGATAATAAATGGTGTTTGTGGTCCTGCTGCATCCCACCCGTGCTGATATTCAGTACAACAGAACTCCCCCTCTCTTTCTCTCTTAATTATACACTCGGGTTTGTACTGTAGAATTGTTTCTATCTTTTGATGTATTTTTTTTTTATTAATCTTCGTTCCTGGCAAAGCATTTGAGTCAAAAATATTCAGTAGGATTTGAAGTCGACTTTACCATCAGCACTCATTTTCCGCCCTCAGTTTTACCTGTTAGTGTGCAGGCACTCAGCGCTTCCACCCCGGATTGATCTGTGCATCTCCAGGACCTCACTTAATAATGTAAACAAGGAAACAAAAGAGATAAAAAAAAAACAGAAATACAAAAAAAGGGACAGACGTTTTTGAGGAAACACTGAATTAATATTGTATAAACATACAGTAGTATGATGTGGCCGAATGGTGTGTTAGTCTTATTAGTACAATTAGTATCACATAAAGAAAGAAGTTTAAGGGGGCGCTAACAATACTTCGATTCGAATGTCGAGTATTGTTATACAGTACAAGATGCCATATAACTTTGAAAATTCGGTGCATTACAAGTCCTGGTTTGACTCGAACGCCCCGATGCTAAGCTTGGAGTTTAAACATCAAAGGATTTTTTTTCCAAGAGATTGTTATTTTTCACGTGCCAAGAATTGTTACTTATTTCAAACACGATTAGTAGAATCAGTGCTCGCATGATGCATCATGAACGTTGTATATTCGGTGTTTTTCTCCACCAATTTATGGCATTTTTTGTGTTTATGCGATTTTAGAGCAGCACTCTCACCAGAACAAGAATCTAATAAGAAGACAGACCCTCGTAACAGATTTCATTTCTACCTCCTGGTTTCTTGTGTCTGGTATCTGGATTGCATCCTGATACGATTTTAACCACGTTTGCGGTGAAATGTGTTTCCGGTTAGAAAGACTGAAAATGTGCTCCAGCGTATTAAGTCCGATATGCAAATCAGCCCATAACATTCGACAGCAAACCCATCTGAATATAGTTACACGGAATATGGCTGCTGTTTTATCATTTAATTATTTATTTATTTTGTATGTTTTGTGCCAGATTGTAAAGTGCTATGATGTAATGTCTTGGTTTAGAGAAGAAAAAAAAACACTAAATCTAAAGTACCTGTCCTCCGAGTAATCATAGTCGGAGTCACCAGATCGGTGCTCCTGCTGCGGATTATAGTAGTGAGTGGGCGACTGGGAATGATGCCGTTTCTGACGAATTTCATCCAGGCTCCTGAGAAAAGGGTGGAGAAAGAAGGAGAGAGAGAGACAGAGAGAGAGACAGAGACAGAGAGATGACATTACCTGTAACCGCTTTTAGGTAATTATTTCCTGTAGCTGTTTGAAGATCAATGGAACTGCGTTAGTATCTGTCTAAAGTTCAGGCTGTACGCATGTGCTTAAGCCAATTTAGTGAGGACTGTTAAATTGAGATTATTATAACATCTTATTACCAGATATTTTTTCATGACATTACACTGATTATTAACATTATAACTTAATAAAGACACAAGGCTGTGCCGGGGTAAAGTGTCTGTTTGTGCCATGTTGGTCATTTTTATCACATTTGCTATCTCACTCACTCATCATCTATACCGCTTTATCCTGTATTCAGGGTCGCGGGGGGCCTGGAGCCTATCCCAGGAGACTTAGGGCACGAGGCGGGGTACACCCTGGACAGGGTGCCAATCCATCGCAGGGCACACAAACACTCATTCACACACTACGGGCAATTTGGGAACGCCAATCAATCTTAATCTGCAGGTCTTTGGACTGTGGGAGGAAACCGGAGTACATAGAGGAAACCCACCAAGCACGGGGAGAACATACAAACTTCATGGAACTCCAATCTCTACACCATCTACAGCTTCAGGGGCATTGTACTGTATCATAGCCGATCCTGTGGTCTGACCCCAGTTTCCTAACAAGTTGGAATTTTGCTGTAAGGTATACAGTATTTGATACCAGGGGCAGTGGTGGCTCAGAGGGCTAAGGCACTGAGTTACTGAGCGGAAGGTTGGCGGTTCGAGCCCTAGTTTCACCAGGTTGCCACTGTTGGGCCCTTAACCCTGTCTGCTCCAGGGGCGCTGTATCAGGTCTGACCCTAAAGAAAGAATTTCACTGTGCAGTATACAGTATGTGACAAATAATGGATACTTGATTCTAAATACCACCAATCTCACAAGCATATGATTACTGTACAGAATTTGCCAGACACCCTTACTTCCATTTTTAATCTCATTAGACATCTGAGCAGTTGAAGGTTAAGGGCCTAACAGTTGAGAGTTAACTTGGTAGTGGTGGGGTTTGAACCCTTGATTGCATACTAGGCGTGTGAGTGTGCGTTAGAGGTTCACCTCTGCATGGGGACATGGGTGTGGCGTGAACGCCCTTTGTACTGGTCCTCTCTGTGTGGGGAGACGGAGCGAGAGCGATGCTGAATGGCTGCCTGCCTCTCGGGGACCGTCAGAGTGCTGCCCCTCTCCTTCTCTCGGGAGTTCCTTTCCGCTGCTGATATATCACACATGCAGCTCGTAACACTGTATCATTTATTGCCACCAGAATGAATACACGGGTATCGGTTAAAAAAAAAAACTATAAACTACCATGCGAGAGGATTGTGCCGAAACTACCAGCACAACTGCCGAACTCTACGGCATGCCAAAAAGCAACAAAACCTACGTCTACGCTCTTAAATATTTGTAGTGATAATAATAGTACACTTGTCTTAATCCTAAAGCACATCGCTACTGTAAATGCCATACGATTATACTGTAGAAATAAACCAGGATAATAAGCGTGAAGCTTAATTCTAAAGCAAACTACGCTCTAAGCATGCAAGAGATCGAAAGAAAATGAGCACAATCAGCGTATTTCTCATAAGGCCCGTATCATAGTGTATTAAGCCGCCACAATCTGTTATTTCTGCTTAATAACAAGAGTTCTGCCAGCTTTATAACACTTCTAGGCCTTATGAAAGTGGTGCCACTCGTACATACTACTGTGCACCATTCCTAGGTTTCATGCAGACTCGTGAGTGGTTTTCTCTGTGGTCACAGCTGCATTACTACAAAAGCCCAGCAGAGGGGGAGAGAGAGACCGACCTCATGCCTAATAACCAACACGAATACAACAAGCTAATAAAATCATCATATTATACAGTAGGAAAGGACTAATGCCACATCTCAAACTGTACCTCAGAGTTCATACTGCAATTGACAGATGCTAATACAATTGTGAATGCAAGATTTTGGTTCATAAATGGGGTTTCTGCGCCAGTACGTGCATACTGTATAAGGCTGTTTTATTAAAAAGAAAAAAAATGGTTATGGATCTCATGTCTCTTTTTCTCCAAAGTCTGTATTCTCTCTCTCTCTCATCCTGTGATGGACAGCTACGGCGTGATTACGGTGACCATGCGCCCGCCCCCCCCCCCCCCCCCCCCCCCCCCCCCCCACCTGAAGACACTACCGTAATAGCATCATCATAATCAGTCTCAATGATGCGATGAGATCCTGAGACATACACACACAGCATATAAAATACGGCATCACACAGGGCACAATGTACTGTACTTCCTGGAGACCGCACAGGTTTATTTCACTTAAGACACTTTATTAGGTACACCAACTCTCGTTTTTCCAGTAAGGCAGGTAAACTTTGAATATACAGTATGTTACATGAGCTCAGAGATGCCAGTGTTTGGCAAAAGGGAGCGTGATGACAGCTCGTAATCAAAGTCGTGATCTCTCAATGATATGACTTTTTTTTTTTTTTTAGAATATGTAATAATGAATAAAAAGTTTAGAATATGTAATAATGCAGTCATGAGTTTCTTGACCCGTGATAATTCTTATATAATCCTTGTATAATCCTTATATAAGACTTGAAAAGTAAAAAATTAAACATCGTCATTTCTTGTTCGTCATACTTATGTTCACATTTAGGATAAAAGACCCCTATTTTACTGTAAAAATTATTATTATTATTATTATTATTTTTTGCATTTATAGATGACATATATACAGACATGAACGACACTCACTCTGTAACTTCTTGCTGGGGCTGTCGGTGTGGACGTGTCTGCGGGGGAGGTATGGGGAGGGTTGGGGTAGAGGGAGCGAGGACACGTCGTGGGTTTGCAGCTTGTACCAGTGGGGCTGATCGTCCAACAGCGCCGTTTCGAGCTCGATCAGGATCTGCGGAAGAAAAAAAAAAAGATGAAGGAGAGTCTATTGCTACTATAAACTACCTTAAATAAGATATGCTGCTTCATAATAAACAATAAAAAAAGTAAAACATGAGGAGAAAATTGGATTATACGTATAATGTGACTAGACTTTAACAAAGTCATAATAAGTCGGACTCTAATTATTACAAAAATGTGTAATTTTATCAAAAGTGGATTTCTCATCATAATGTAATGTAAACACACCTCTCCAAGGAAATCGCTCTCCTCTTCCTGTGCTCTCGGCTGGTCCCACACGGTGATCTCCAGCATGCGCTCCCTGAAGTCCCTGCGGTGCACGTGTGAGTAAAGGAACGTCTGGTTCCACCTCGGCTCCAAGCTCTTCTTCACCGTCTTCGTCCTCCTTTTGCTCTTGTCACTGAAGAGGTTGTGAATGTTCGTTCAAAGTTTGTTGACTTTCTGAACCTTCTTACGTAATAGACTGTACTTGGCTAGCCACTGGGATGGTAACTGCAGCTCTTAAGGATCTCTTTATATGCATATTTCCCAAAGAGGAGTGAATGTATTATCACATTAATAGTAATTTAGGATACAGAACTGCATCAGAACACTATAATCTCTATCGTAACTAGGTACAACAGTCATTTGCAGGTGGGGGGTTTGGGTAGGGTTCTGACAGATGATGAAACACCATTCAGAAAAGGCCATTTGGGTCTCGTTGATGTGCATATAAGCATACAAATCACTTAGCATCGCTCACCTCCGATCGGGAAGGAAGTACATTTTGACGTAAGCGTTGCGTGGTCGACCGTCTGGACGAGAAGGAAGGTCTATGGCTTGTAATACGTTGACAATAAGCTGATGGCCCACTTTGTCATACCACAGTTTTACCTTGTTAGAAAACATGAACAGGATATATTAGGATGTGAGCAATACACCTACAGTATACACCTATCAGCCATAAGAATACAACACAAAACATTAAGCCCAGCAGAACCGGGACAGGTCTGGCCCAGGATGTTGCAGCTAACACTTTTGGTGCTCTGGGTTGAAGGGGTGGGGCCTGTTTGGAGTTGAGAGGCTGGGTCGTTGGCTTGTTTGCTTGCCGGGCCTCGTATGCAGCGGACTATGGGGCACTGGCGCCTTTCTTGCATAGCCAGGATTGACTTTTTTGTCGAGTTGTGCTGCATTGGCTTTTATGATGGATGACTGGGTCACCTTTGGTCTCCATGGACGATCCTCGGTTGCGGATATTCTGTTCTGTCGCCTCGCACCTCCAGGGACCGATTTCCGGTGCATGGAGTTTGCATGTTCTCCTACGTATTTGGTGGGTTTTCTCCGGGTACTGCGGTTTCCTTCCACAGTTCAAAGACATGCAGATTAGGCTACCTGGTGTAGTGTGTGAATGAGTGTGTGAGTGGATGGGTGTATGTTGTGTGCCCTGCAATGAATTGGCACCCCATCCAGGATGTACACCACCCCATGCCCTATTTCTCCTGGGACAGACTCCAGGCCCTCCACATCCCTGTAGACAGGATAAAGCGGTATAGACAATGATAGTTTTAATAATAAAATAGAAGCGTATTTTCAATAGTTTCACCACACCAAGTCTAAAAGTCAAAAATGTACAACTGCAAAAAATTAAAAAGGCTTAAAAACCAATGCTTCAATGATTTGTGACCGAAATGGGACCTTCAGGCTAAATAAATGAACAGAGTTATAAATAAATAAGCCATGAGAAACTGCTGTGTAAACAATTATTTCAAAACTGGATTACGGAAACGCGATCTCCAGACAGCTCAGATTCCTTATGGTTATTATTACCATCATTCTGTTTTATGTCTGAAAGCCGATGCACTTATAAACCACAGATGTAAGTGCATTGTGCTTGGTGTGAAGATTACGCGCAATTGTCCTTCGAAGTGAATGATTAGCGCCACCACAGTGTGTGTTTGGTGTTTAAAATAGTGCTGCGTTCATTAATGTTGTGTTTCGATTTAACATGTAAAGAAAATGCGGGAGGTTTGCAGTGTGAATACTGCCAATGCTGATAGGTCAATCCATCCATGCATCCATCCATCTAGGAACCTCTGGAGTCCAACTATGGACCCTGCTGGCCAGTGGTGATCATTGGTGGACACTGTTGGACAGTGTTGTATTTATTCCCATTTTTTACAACTGTGGTAGGACCACCAGCCAACATTCACACACATTGGGTGGTAATGGCAAGGCTAATTCACCATCTGCATAGGTTTGAAGAAAACCAAAGTACCTGGAGGAAACCCACCAAGTATGGGGAGAAGATGCTTAGTGAACAACTCACAGAACCCAAGGAAGCAATAGAACCCAGACCCTGGAGGCGCAAGGCGACAGTGCTAACCACTAAACCACCACACCGCCAATAGGGCAATGGAAATACATTATTTGTTACTATTTCTTTTTTATTAGATAAACCAACACTTGGAGCAAAATTACCAAATGGCAAATTAGTGTTATTTACAGTGACAATTTATTTAAAAAGTTTCCTTTTTTAATAGCATGTCTATACATTTAGCAAGATGCTGACTCAAACAAGGGGTTTTGAATGGTTTGCTCTGTTATTTCCATCAAGGTCTTCAAGAAAAGACTTATCAGGAAAGGCTAAAATGTATACAGTGAAGATTTATATAAGAATCTATTTATTTAACATTTATGTAAGAGAGGCCCGGGTTCAATTCCCGCCCAATGCCCAAACACCAGCCAATGGGTGCAGGGCCGGTCCCGAGCCTGGATAAAACGGGAGGATTGTGTCGGCAAGTGCATACAGGGTGTTAAACCTGTGCCAAGTTGTTTGCAGATCGGATGGTCCGCAGTGGCGATCCCTCGATGGGAGCAGCCAAACGACTAACAACAACATTTAACGTTTATATAAGAAGCTTCCAGGTTCAGTGTTTTGTAACAGTCAGTGGAAAATAGTAAGGATATCAATACTTTTTTTTTTTTTTTTGGTAAAACGATAAGCTGTATTTTTAAATTCATGTCAAAGGAGAAAACTAGGGGGCTGAACTGTGGACCCTGAGCACTCCTCTGGGAAGGCTTTCCACAAAATCTTGGATTGTGGCTGCAGAGATTTGTGTTGATTCAGCCACAAGGGCATTATTGAAGTCAGAAACTGCTTTTGGGGGGCAGTCGGCATTCTGGTTCATTCCTTTAGCCGATTAATACCTCAGGGTGTCACCAAAATTGCTGGTTTTCATTATACACTGGAGAATCATCGTGGTGAAACAGGTTTGGACGTCTTAGTTTCAGTGTATGAAGGCATCCTAGACGATTGCTGACAATTGCTAATAACTTGAGCCAAATGTGTGATGACGGTGTGATGATCACGTGCCCACAAACGTTTGATCATATAATGTAGCTGTTGAAAAGACCCATGCAGGCTTTTATTACTGCTCCACAATATTAAGAGCAACTATAATTTTAAGTACAAAACTATAAAGGGAAAGTTATAGAAAAATAACAAACTGGAGTGATAACAGTAACTTGGGGCACAATATATCACCTTGTTTCAGAGGTTATTTTTGTTCCTACAACTTCTTGCCCTTAAGTGTTTTTTATTTTTGCCTTTTTTGCATTGTAATATTACATCATTTTTATTTTGGTTCAAAGCATTTTAACAACAATTATATAACAGTTAGTTTTGACCAAGTAATCTGATTAGACGAGAGACATTCCATGAGTGGTGATATACGTAGATCATAACAGCACTGGGACATTTAACTATATGTATCCTTCTGTATCAGGTGTCCTATCATTTGTTAATTACACTGACTGTCGGTCGCCTTATGGGTAAACGTACAGTAGGTCTGTACGGTCCGCAGTACTGAGGAGAGACCAGTTGCCTGCCAAAACCCACATCCAAAACCAGTCACAGAAGCACTTTCGGCAACAAAACACACCTGATGATATGTCACCTTAAACAACCCTTTGAACCATTCTGTTCATGTCTAACATACGTAGGCTACAAAGCTAACTATCTTCTCGGCTCACGGCTGAATCCCAAATCCCTGTCTAATCCCAGATCATGAGCACTACTTGATCTGTGGACACAAAGGATTTTAAACCCTACATTCCATTTAAAGCTAATTGGGATTCAACCCTGCATCCTCGTGCCTACGACAGCGCAACTGACGTCCTGATATTCAGCCATCCCTCTTATGTGATAATGCGTAATTACTGTATCTTGCAGGCGTTTCTGGTTATTTGATTACATCCTTGTGCTTTCAGCTTGAGCTGCTTAAAAACAAAGTGAATTAAATTATTTGGTCATTATGTGGCAAATTTATGGCACTTCGTATATGTGATACAATACTACTATGTACAGTATGATGAGTAATCATCTTTGTTTTTGTGCTGTACATACTGAAAGCTGGCCTGGTAGGTCCTGAGGCAGGTCTCTCAACATTCCCGGACTGGTGGGGGACATGACGGAGATGGAGGGACGGTCCACCTTGTGAGACTCATCTATAGAACTGGAACCAGCTAATGTGACAGAAGGTAAGAGTTATATATTAATACAAAGCGAATATGCAGTTAGTATTCTGAAATTTACATTTTGATGATACATGGTAAATACAGTATATTGGCCTTATGTGGCAAAAAACTATACGAATACATTGGGGTGTAAAAAACAATCTACAAAACTTACTAGATTCAAGAGGAGGATGGGACCTCTCTGGAATTCTCGGTGTTTCTCTTTAAAAGAATAACAAAAATGACTTTTTTAAGAGATATGTGTTTCTTTTGAAATATCCACTACTGAGTATAGATTATAAGATAATAAGGGAAATGAAGTAATCAGAGGATCAGATAGCTAAGGCCCCGTCACACTCCGGTGAAGACTATAACCTTTCCATGGCATCCTTAAAATATTGAAGAACGCAGTCTGAGTCAAAATAGAAAAAGTGTGCATTTATCAAGTCCATCCTCCTTAGCCACATCCCTGTAAGAAGGTGTCAATGCGTCTATCATGTTGTCGCTAATTTCCTGCCGCTGATAACCTGCTGCATGCGCATCATAAACATGGTGAGCGCCAAAAGAACATAAGAGGAACCTAATGCGGTCTTCTACAATTCGGCATGGACCTCATCATGGTTATAGCACAAGCCTGAAGAGGGCATTGTGAGAATAGCGACAACACAATGACATCCCAATGATAACGCGGAAATCGTTCACCATGATTGTAGTGCATCAAAGAGGTATTAGTTAACTTTAACTGGTCAATGTTGTCACTATTACACCCTTATCCATTTCTTTCCATGCCTTGTGTGGACTACATGCTTACCAAATTTTTATAAATTTTTTTAAATCAATGGGTTGACTCAAAGTTTTGTAGTGGGTTTAGTGTGACGAGGGTTAGTTATGCTGATAAGCTAGCAACACTACTTAAGGTCACTTGAGGACACTTTAGGTTCGGGCACTATGGGCACTGGGAACAATACCACAGTTTGAGTGGTTTACTTACTCATATGCTCTATCAAACTTTCTGATGATGTTTTTTGGAAAAACACGATGAATGCATCTTTTACATGTAGTGAAAAAGCAAATCAACTTTAAACAAATAATAATAATAAAAGAAGCAACTAGATCACCAAATATTACATGTCAAAACCATTTCAGTCATTTTCCATCTTTAGGTTAGTAAGAATTCTTAATTTAGTCTTTCCAGATTGTTCAAGTCAAACTGGTACTTTTGATTGTGCGGAACACAGTTATGAGAGTTAAATCTCCCTTTATTTCTTCATATAACCCCCTGCTACACTAATGCACTTATCCCAGCATTTAACTAGTGCTTGAATACCACTAAGTTTTCCCAATATGCCGGAACAATGTTTGGACTGTGTGCTTCATGTCTGAAATGCTGGCCTCCCAAGAACTCCTTTAGTGGTTCAAACATGTGGAACTGGATTGGAGTAAGGTCAGGACTGCAGGTGGTGTGTGTGTGTGTGTGTGTGTGTGTGTGTGTGTGTGTGTGTGTGTGTGTGTGTGTGTGTGGTAATAACCCACATCAGAGTTTCTGTGATGTGCATGTCGTGTGGTGAATGATTGTGTATACAGTTCCCTCAGTCTCTTCTTCTTCAAGTTGACGACAAGTTATCAAGTAAATTTTCAAGGATCTCACAAGAACTGCAATTGTTTTCCTTTTGTTAATAGTCTTATCAGTGGAATGTGCTCGAGATGCTGAAATTGGTTTTTAACATTTGCTCACAGGAAATTTCATCACAAGTCCCAGTTTGACTCGAACGATATATGAAGTAAAAGCCAGAATTACGTGAAGCACAGTCTGAAGGGAAATTATCGGGGGAACATAAACACTAAGACAGCTTCCTACTGTAGCTTGATTTAGTAATCTAGGTACAATTGTAGTAACAATACTCTTAAGCAAAGTAAGCAAAGACTAAAGGAATAAAGTAAACTTGGAAAAAAGGTGGGAGAAAAAAAACTATCAAAAAAGTGACATAAAACAAAAGTATGATGAGCAACAAAACATGAACGTATAAATAGAGACCTGAATCAGAAAGAAACACAGAACAGGTGAACACAACCAAGCAAGGACATGGCTTAAGAAAACAAGGTTCTGCGACAAGAATCTTTCTATTTAAAATGTATTTGCAGAAAATGTGAAGCAATTCCAATTATGTTAATCATCTCCATAATTACAATACGGTTCTCATATCATATATAATACAGTCTACAGTACACGGCAATCAGGAATGACTAAGCAGTTAGCGGTTAGCTAACCAGCTATGACATGCTATGCTTACCTAATTGGCCTTGAAACAACTATTTCTACTTGAGGTGCAGACTGCGACTCTAAAATGATGTTGTACACTTCTTTCTTGGTTGCTCCAGGCAATGCCTTCCCGTTCCACTGCAATACCTCATCACCTGAAATGAAAAATGGATCCCGTTTAGCCAAACTGCAGAACTTTCTAGGAGGGAACGAAACGTTAGCGCATAAATAACAAGTATGTTACTGAGATTCATCATCAGAACTGGCCTTCTGAGTTACACAAATACACATTTTGAACAATCCTCACCTGCTCGTAAATGGCCTACAACATCTGCGAGACTTCCTTTCTTTACTTTGGTGATAAACGCTCCAAGCCTCCCAGTCTCTGTCATTTTCCCACCAACCACCTAACGACCATAAAACATGCATTTGGTAAGTGGGCAACATGTTGAAAGAAATGGTCGAATGGTAAGATAAAGCATATACTGCATGCTGTATTATATATCTAAATAAACAAAAGGTTTGGTCTGTACATTGGTCATAACTCTTTTAATGGTATCTTTACATTTTATACATTGGAGGACCAAAAACCAGTCTCAGTTTTCTGTCTGTCTAATTTTCTGTCTGTCTGCATGACAGAATTTAATGAAACATTGGCAGTCCTTCGGTATTAGCCTGAAGTTAAACCTGCACCATACTGTAAATGAAATGTTAAATGTTAAATCAAACAAAATGTTGAGTAGAAGTAAAGTTTTAAGCAGTTATAAACTTAGATTACTGCGCATGCATGAAACTGTGGGCGCGTCTTAAATCGACATTCAAAAAAATTTATCTTTTGCACCATGAATTGAATAAAAAAAACAATGTTATAAACCGTTACGTGCCAGATTTAATAATCTACTTTGAGATAAGCTATTAATAAGCTACGTGCTCAATGTAAACAAACACCTGCACTAATAAATATTAATTAGAAAAGCTAAACGCTGGAATCATTTATGACAAAATTGAATCTTTAATCAATCGACTTTTTTTGATTTTCCATTTGTGATTTAGCGTAAACAAGGCGCAAGATACAGACTGGCATGTGCTGAAATAATAATAATATCATTGATTACATTAAAGCTGATCAGATTATTTTAGCTTTAATCCTTTAACTATTTCTACAAACTCTTTACCCGTCAACAACGCGCACTAATATATATATACGCTAGTATATTCGATACAATCAAGTCATGTGACCTTGACCTGCATTTAAACAGAGTACGTTGAGCTTGGCCTTGTACTTAGACACATATGAAGATGTAACATAGATTTACAATTTAGCTTGAGTGGCCCATCATCTCACCTTCAGCCCGAGCAAAGAGCCAGCTTCCTGAGGCACAGCGGAGCGCTTGCTCAAAGTGATGCGGCCAATCAACTGATCTCCGTCTTTTGATGGCTGCCACGTGACAGGATGCTGAGGGGAAATTCAATAGTGGTTTTCAGATCCATTAATGATGGATATAGTCTTACTGACATGCAAGCAAACTATAGTAAAAGTACTGTGCACAACCTGTGTAACTACTAAACGTCTGCTATACCGGAGATCTGCTGAGGAATTTGTACCGTTTTCATAACATGAGATAATTGAAGTATGTACTGTACGGCAGTGTGCATTATCGCAATTGCAATTGATATCTATCAAGTCAAAAAGTATATGTTATTAAATATATAGACTATGTAGACATATGTAGACTGTTGATTTAATTCGATTAGATTTTTGGGCATTGTGATTTTCGATTAAATTAAGTAGCACTAATGGTTCCTGTCTGATTTGTTCCAAGCAGCTATATTTCGTTATAGGATTTTAAGTACCGTATTATGAACTATTAAAAGTGTCCAATTAACATTGTAACCTCTTCTGTTAATAGTTTAAATGCTTGACTTGAACAAAGTGATGGAATAATGCGCCATACTCCCGTCTAGTAGGTGGCGGTATTGCACCAACCAATCAAAAAGTCAAAAAGAGGAAGAAGAGATAAGCTGGGAACATGTGAGTACTTGAAGAACATGCAAGCATTTTCTATTTTCTGCCAAAGCTGTGGAATATTTGTAAGGACTTGATAGATTTTAGAACATTAAATGTTTACCTAAATCAGTGAAATGACTGTAAATTGAAACCCGACCCACAAATTAACTGAATCTAAATCAGAAGATTTATTAAACCGCATAATCGATTAAATCACACAGCTCTACTCATTACAATTTTTTTTATAACACAATAACATAATTTTTATATAATATTAAAAAAAAACTGTTGAAAAACAAAAACTTACATGCAATACAGTGGGGTCGAAAGGATGGCAATCCCAGTCACCTAGAGAAAGAGAAAAAAACAAAAATATGACAAAAATAAAAGTGAAGAGGAAGCCGCTAACTTTATTAGCGCAGTGAATTACAACATATTTCCAGTAATTAACAACAACATTATTGTCCATGCTATACTTTATTGTCTATAGAATATCTTTATCCTGTATATACAGAGTCACGAGGGGCCTGGAGCCTATCCCAGGAGTCTTAGGGCACAGGGCGGGGTACACCCTGGAATGGATGCAGGGCACAAATACACACACTCGCAGGCTCATTCAAACACAACAGGCAATTTGTGATTGCTAATTACCCTAACCTGCATGTGTCTGGACTGTTGGAGGAAACCGGTGTACCTGGAGGAAACCCACCAAGCACAGAGAGAACATGCAAACGCTATGCATACAGACCCAAGGCAGGAATCAAACCTGGACCTTCGGGGTGCAAATCAACAGTGCTAACCCTTAAGCCACCTTCTATACTTTATAACACAGAAAATGATGGTAAACGACTAAACAACTACATGTACAACAGGATTGTGACATTCAAATATGGACTTACCGGCCAGCCATAACAGCGACACCACCACCAGGTGAACTAAACAACACTGATGACCAACTATACACCAGCAAACTAGTCACAGAATCATGGTCACCCGAGGCTCACCATGTCTGATCCCACAAAAAAGCCAATCCAGCACAATCGCTGAAAAAAGTTGATACAGGCCATGATAGAAAAAAGCACCATATTCCACCACGGATGAGCCCTGCAGCCTGTCTACTCATCTTCCAAACTCCCAATCCAATTGAGCACCCAAGGGCTATACAGAAATGTCCAATCCATGGAGGCTTCACCTCAGAACCCACATCACCCAAATTATCTGCTGCTGACATCCTGGTTACAGACACCAGATCACCTCCCCAGAGCCCCTGCACAGCCACATCCTGAGGGCTCGGAGCTGCCCTTGTGGCACAAGGGGAACCTAAAACCTGGGTAGATTTAATGTTATGGCTAATCAGTGTATGTAAATATTATTAAAATACAAAATCTGCAGATGAAAGCCCAAGTTCTTAACAATGCCGAGTGTACTATTTGAGCATGAGAAAAGGGCATGGCACAGACCTAATTTAACCTTTGGATCTCAACCATTTAGTGTCAGATATTGTGTAGTCAGCTCTGACCTAAAGCAACAACATGATACACAACAGATTCCTAATGGTAAATGATATTAGGAAGGCTTGTAGCAAGACCTATTTCCGAAACAACACGATCCATCCATCATGCTACACTGGGGCATAAATCCAAATAAAGTAGGAGGCTAAAGGCCACTAAGGACAAAGACAAGCAATAACCAAAATGCTAAGCGCGACCATACTCAAATTACATTCACATTCAAATTTTATTTCTCACACACAACCTTACTCAGTACGACGTGCAGTGAAATGCTTTTAACAACTGTCTCGACAAAAACAAAACTAAACAAACACCATTAAATAAATCCATATTCAAATACAAATTAAACACTAATTAAAAAAAGAAATTTACATTAGAGTACAAATTACACTAAGAATAAAAATATATAATATATATACAGAGAAATATAATATGAATAGATCACTCTGAACACATGTACTACTTGTATGTTCTGTCTGTACACAATGAATCATGAAGCTAAAAAAAAAAAAAAGATTTAGAAGAATTTATCTAACAGATGGAGCTTTCATAAATCGAAACTCAATCACAGATGGGAGGTGTTTTAATTTAACCCAATGAACCTAAAATGTAATATCATACTCAATGGTGAATTTGGAACAGTTTTAGGCTTAAAATTTCATGCCGATGCTTAATCCTGTGAGTCACTCGCTGTGTTACATGACTGGGCCACTGACATTATTCCAAAAAATTATCCAAAGAATCCATGAGATATGTCTGTTTCAGAGGCTGGAACAACTTTTACTGCTCCATTAAAAAAAAAAAAAGTATAGGTATGGTTTTCAGGTGATAAAATGTGGAACAAATGATAAGAATGGAGAAATCTGTCATATAATTGTCAAGAGTTGCTGCATATTTAATGAGTTTGTCATGACATGCCTATAACAACCTAACTCAAAAAGATTTGATTTCTCACCATCCTTCAAGTTATTTAACACCAAAGACAAAGACTTCCATACCTTTTTCGCTGATGCTCTCCACATCTTCACAGCTGGTATACTCGGGTGTAGACCCTCCTTCCTCTTCTGAACTGCTTATGGACATCTGCCTCTTATTGAGGCCTCGTTTGGGCCTGTAACCACGGGGAGGAGGCGGTCGGAGACACTCCGACTGGTCTGAACTGAGTGAAGAATCTTTCCGGAAGCTTTCGGCAGCTTTCTCTCGCTTGGTCTTGTGTAGTAACGCTGCTGAGCCAGGCTCCAAGTAACCTTTGTGGCCACGATCCTGTCCATCCCTGAGGTCTTGGGAGCCCCCGGGGCTCATGTGAGAACCACTGTGACCCTGTTTTTGGAGGGGTACAGGCCCCCCACCAGCACTACCCCCCGCGGTCCTGTCCACAGAGTACGCCCGGTGGTTTTCCAATAGTGCCTTGCGGTTTTCATTGCCCCCTGACCTCCTGCTTAGCCGACTGCCTGGAGTCTCACAACCATCTTGAGCCAGACCTACTTCGTTGATGGCCATGTCGCTGTGGTGGCGTTCTTGTCGCATTTTGGACACTTTGGCATGTATGCGCATCTCTTGTTCTTCTTTCTGAGGTTTGACAGGGTAGCGGGCCAGGTTGGGATCGCTACAATAGCGATTTTGATATTCCTCTTCCCGACGCTGCCTCTCCCGCTCCCGTTCCTCTTCTTCTTTTTTCCGCCTCTGGTCAGGGTGGGAAGTGTCACCAGGGTGGTCGTATTCTTGCGAATGGCCTTTCTCAAGACGTCTGCTCTCTCGCCTTTCTCCTGGAGCTCGATCTTCTGAAGCCTGGCTCAGCTGCCTTCCAGGTCCCACTCTCCTCTCACCTCTGATAATGACCTTGCCATTCTGCTCATGTAGAGACACTGGCCTCTTCCTATTGGACATGGAGACAGAAAGTCTGATAGTAAAATATATAATCAGATAAATGTTTATATATCAGAGAAAGCCCTGTTTAGGGTTGTACATACAACGATATTTTGCAAGCACTTTAGACTGCAACGCATAACCTTTTTTAAGGTAGGTCACCAGTAAACTACTGAATGCCAGATTGCAGGAATGAAGAGTTTAAAACCTTTTTTTTATGTTGAACAAACAAGAGTTTCACCTATATACAGTGTTACATTGAGGAACAACATAACCTAAATAAGTAAAAGTGGTTTAAATGAAGGTACCATCTAGCACCCTTCAACCTTTGGTTAGTCCTTTTGACTGAGCCTTTATCGTTTCAGTGTGGAAGCCAACATCAGTACAAATAAAGCTCACTTGAAAATGAAGACCATTTAACTAATTAGTCCGTGGCTTGCAGATTATTGCATTTACAGCATTAATTAATGTATCCCTTGTAGCGGCTACAGTAACTGCTTTAGTAACTGAACTAATTAACACCCACTTCTACAAATATTTTGACAAATAAACATATACTGATATACTGTAGAGTGCAGCATTGCATTCCAACCCTAACGTGGTGAAAAAGTCTTTGACAGAAGTTTTAATTACTCAACGCAAGGCCATTAATATTCATTTTGTTTAAATTTTGCAAACAAAAGATGTGACCTATGTTCTAAATGTAGATAATATGAATGAAAAGCAGATTTTGTTTCCTCATTCGTGCAGAAATATGACATGTACTGTACATTCGCATAACGAAACTGCTCTTGACTGATATTACAGTTCATAGTGTTTCAGTGTTACAGAAGTGCATTATCATTTATACTTCTCTCGTGGGGGTTCGCTCCTTGCTCGTGAGGCTGGCATGGTGTCTACTCCCTTGGTCCGGTCAGTGACTGGCTGGAGGTCGTTGACACTTCCGTGGTTAGCTCCGGATGTAACCTGCGACCTGGAACGCAGCTTCCCGTCCCGGTCGACCTCAGGGCCCGGCAAGCTCAGAGGCCTGCCTCTTGGCCCTGATGAGAACCATTCTCCAGATTTAGTAAGAATCTCTTGCTGCTTCCTGCACAGGTTGCACACCCACATCACCTGCCGAGAAACATGGAGTAGGCGGTGCTGAAGAGATCTTTATCTGTAGGATATGCAGGTGACTAATGCTCTTTGGTTTATATTTAAATGTAAGTTAGACTTATGCTTTTAGATGAATTTGAAAACAATTACATCAAGGTAGACATAAATGTAAAACAGATATAGCGTAGAATACAAACATTGTCAGACAACTGGCAAACATGTATACATACATACAGTACATAGCTCTATAAAACTTAAATTTGATCGAAACTATCAACCTGGCCGTCTTTTTTCTTTTACATTTGTTCTATTTAATTTTCCTCCTTTCCTATCTATTCTCATTTCCAGCATTAATAAGCACTCTCCAGTGGTTCATTTACAAGATGGATGACTGTGACTTCCTAAAATACCTAGGCCTCGGCGATTTCTCTTCTTCCTGTCTCTGTCTGAGCCTTTTTCCATCTGCGATGTGGAGACCAGGCGAACTTGATTAGATGCTATTAGGGTTAATGCAAAATCAAACGGCTCCTGCGTTTTTTAATGTTTGCGGCTTAGAAAGGGTAAATTTCCAACATATCCATCTCACTTTAGATTCCTTAGCAGGGACTAATCTATTGATCATGTCGGTAAATCCAGTGTTCCTCCACACTGCAGTTAAGAGGCTTGAATGGCGCAGTAATGAGCATATGTTCTTGTTCCTTGTCGATAGTGTTCCTTTCCAAGCAAAACTCATAAGTTTCACTCGCAGACAGCCAATTTGGCATGCAATCAGCTAGTATGAATCTGCAAACCGGTGAACGCATCCTTTTCCAAACAAGCTTGTAGGCAACGATACAGATATTTGGTACAATATTAAATATCATTAAATATCATCACAAGATTCTAGGTAATGTAAGCCGAGTTTTTGTTGTTGTGCTACTAAACAGGTGATGCCAAGCGGCTCAGATCTGAATGTTCTCCACTATTAATCATTAATCATCTGCAAAGCAGACTGCAAACTGTGCTCTGTGGAAAATATCTTAGGATGGACTACAGCATCATTACGCTATACTGTTCAGGGCATTTAAACAGTATTTTAGACATTGAGAGGACAAGAGGGCAGCCGGCGGGAGGGGGCAGAGCAGTATCAGTAAGCATCATCATTAAAAATGAGCACAGGGTGTTCGTGAGCATGCAGAGAAACTGTCAAATGCGAGAACGCTTGAGTTCAGGTCAACGCACGCTGAGAATTGAGGCACACACACACTCACACGAACAAGTACTCGCCGTTAGACTCTCTATCAAATCTACTGTTTAAACATCAATGCCTTAAACATAAAACTCAGTATGAGGAGTTCTTGTTTAGAAGTGGAGAACACGGCATCGGCAGCACCAACATAAATCCAGCTAAATAAAATGTTCCATTCTTACTCGGTAACAATTACTTCAATCATATCAAATTCAACAAGAACCAAAAATATGGACTTCTCAGGAGGGGGAAAAAAAAAACGCAGACAGATTGGAAAGCATCTTTCGTGGGAAAATAAGGAACAGGATTCTGAGGATGAGCTCATTAAAAACGATCAAGAAAAAAAAAACGAAACTTTAGGCAGAACCCAGCTGCTACTGTCAAAATCTGTAAGAACCTCAAATCAGTCTTTAACCGTGGTGCACGCGGATGTGCCATCTAAACACTACTTTCTGTTCTGCAAAGAAGAGTACTCACATGCAAGTTGCCTTGTGTTCGACATGGTCGAACGGATGAATTCGTCACAAAAACAGCGAATAAATATCGTTTTTTTTTTTTTTTTCCTGGATTGTTCGTGCTTCAGTGCTGCTCTAAAGAGATGGAGCCTGTTCTAGGACAGCATAGGGGTGGGAGGAAAAGTGAGAGAGATAGTGAGAGAGAGAGAGAAAGAGAGAAAGAGAGCGAGAGAGAGAGAGAGAGAGATAGATACAGAACATTGTGCCCTTATTGGATCCAGTTGGCCTTGTTCCAGAGTAATCTGAGGTAAATCTGATGTCCAGAGGCCCACAGCTGTCAGCCGACCAGAGATACACTCACAGGAAGGATTAGCAATCTGCGCTAATCCTGCTGCCTAGCACTACCGCTAGCCTTTATTCTAAATGCACAGAGATCAACAAGCGTGGAACTGAGTAGGCGTCTGCAGTAAATGTTTAATTCTTTGGCAAATATGAACAATTCGAATAAAACAGAACAATGCATTTATGCATATATGGAAAACCTGGTGCCACCATAATGGAAAAAGAAACAATATGAGAATAAAGCGTGTGAGAGAATAAGCTTCTACAGTATATGATCATTGGTAACTGTGTTACTATCCAATATCTAAGTAATGTTGAAGAAAAATGTATAAGTTATAACCCTGACTCTACAGTACAGTACTGTGCAAACATCTTGAGCCACTCCTCATTTCTACATATAAAATAAAATAAAATTTAATTAAATAAAAAATAGGAACAAATATTTCCCTGTGAGAGGCTGCAAATGCATCAAGCTATAATAAAAAAATTTTTTTTTGTTTACGTAATAACCTCAGCAGCAACCAATTTCCCCTCTCTTCTGTTCCAACCACTCAGCGTTCAGCATCACCGGTATACTAATACCGGCCTGATCATTTGTCGACATCTGTCCTTGTTTCTCACTTTAAATTCGATTTCTTTTAATGTGTGAATGATTCGAAGGTCACTGTGTTCCTTAACAAACAAAAACATTCCTCTGTGATTGCTCAGGTAAAGGGACTGGACTGAAAGTAAGAGCCAAAAAAAAAAAAAACTTGCCAAAAATTGAAAGACCTTCAGGAAGCATAGAGAAATATTCCTCAATACTACATAAGCAATTACAAGAAACACTGAACACTTATATCCAGATGTGATTATTTTATGGTTATAACAGTCTCCGTTTAGTTTTTAAAGTCAGAACACACCTACTCATTCCTTGGGGTTTCCTTTATGTAGAACAACACTGAAAACCCCCATGGAATGAGTAGGTGTGTTCTAACTTTTGAACATTACTGTCTATATCTGTAAAAGGAAAAACAGTAACGGATTAAATCCGCATAGAAATAATGGACATGTAAGCAATAAAGGTAATTATTCAAATTAAACTTGTGTAATTATAAAAAAAAAAAATTATATATATATATATTGTGTTTTATTTAATGGGGTTTGAAACAACCAAACATAATCTACAGTATAACCAACACCAAAACCTCTGGTGTTATATGCAAAAATGAAAATTTTAGGCCATACTACTGTACATGACTTGCAATAAAACATAATGAGCTGTGTGTTACTGCGTGTGTGTGTGTACATATAAGTATGTGCATGCTAGCATGAGTGTGAATCTAGTCGCTTCTCCTCCCTGAGTGTTAGTGTGTCAGGCACCTCCTGCTCAGCTGAATACAGCTCTCCATGGTAACCAAAGCAGGGATGGAGAGATAGAAGAAAGAGTGTGTGTAAGATAGACCAGATGACTGTCAGAAATCGAGAGAGAGAGAGAGAGAGAGAGAGAGAAGGGAAAGAAGACGGTTGATTTAGCACAGAGGGGCTGGAAACTGAAGTAATAAAGAGACAGAAAACAAATCAGCAGGTTCGAGTGGGAGAAAAATCGGAAGCGCAGAGACAGAGAAGGCAGCATATTAGATTTGCAGAGGAGAGCGGGGGTATAAATGAAGGCTCAGTGGAAAGAAAAAAAAAAAAAAACGTCCAGGGTTCAGAGACCCTGAGAGGAAATAAGCAAGATAAAAATGACTCGCTCCCGCCTTGGAGTTTGACAGATCTGCTGACACACAATTACTGAATCATACTCCTGAGACACGGCGATAGAGTGCGTCTGCACATTTTCAGCTGGGCCGCGACTGAAACAGCGTACGCAACTATACTGTAATAGCGGCCCGAGACTTGAAGGAGTATTCTAGCTGAGTGGTATTCGATTAAAAATTGTCAAAGTCTAGTTATATAAAATGTCTTGCTTGAAAAAGGTCCAGAACGTCAACTAAGATGACAGAATGGAAAGTACAATTATTTTTTTATTATGCTTTTCCTGTAATGATTAATCCATGGCTATTTGTCTTTAAATGTCATCAATTTAAAAAAAATTTTTTTTAATTTGTACATTTCTGACTGGAGTTGTCTAACACTGTATTGTGCTTTAAATAATTCACACAATTGTAAGAAATGATCTGCTACAGATGGTTCATGTGAAGAGACTCTCTCTCTCTCTCTCTCTCTCTCTCTCTCTCACACATACACTTCACTTTATAACCACTTTTGGTTTTGGGTTCCCCTTGTGCCACCTTGGCGCATGGCTTCGCAATACCTCTAGGGTGTGCTGTGGTGTCTGGCACCGGGGCATTAACTGTGGATCTCTTGAATGCTGTGGGTTGTTGGGTGGGGCCTTCATGTTTGTTGACTTGTTGTTTGGATTGGGATCTGGGGAGTTTTTGGAGACAGTGTTCGTAATCTTGAGCTCTTTGCCCGGCCAGGTCCTGTGCGTGCCAGGCAATGGTGCACTGGTTGCTCTGGTGCCTTTCTGTTCATAACTTTTTGTGCTACATTGACTTCTTCTGTGGGATCAGACTGGACCGCTGAGCTTTGGGTGCCTATAATTCTGTCAACAAATTAGTGGTATTATTGATAATCAATGTTGATGTGTTAATGTTACGGCGGATCCGTGTATATAGTACGTGTCATTAGCACAAGCAAACATTTGACTGTTTTTTCTGTAGTTAGAAAATAGCAGACAACCTGATTGCTTCATACATCACGATAATGTAAGTTTTGTCACCATTTTAAATTCTACCAGTAAATGTGTGTAGTAGCATGGAACCTTAAGAAGATACTGATATAAGCCATAATGGCTTTCAAGTCTTTCACGAATAAATTATGGCCATAATGCCTAACTACAGCAAAACCAAGCTAGCTGGCAAGCAAATTTGATCCAATCCGCACACACACAGCTCGGCACAGGTTCCACACCGGAAGCCCTTCCTGAAGCAACCCTCATGTTTTATCTGGGCTTGGGACCGGCACTGCATCCAGTGGCTGGGAATCGACCCCGCGCCTTCAATATTGCAGGTGAGAAACCTACCACTGAACCGTCAATGCCCACCAAATATCCATCCACCCACTCACAAAAGTAAGTACACCCCTCTAGTTTCAGCAAACATTTCAGTATATCTTCTCGAAGGACAATACTATAGAAATGACACTTGGATATATCTTAGAGTAGTCAATGTGCAGCTTGTATAGCAGTATACATTCACTGTCCTCTAACAATAACTCAACATACAGCCATTATTGTCAAAACAGCTGGCAACAAAAGTGAATACACCCTACAGAATAACAGCGGTACATCTTAACCATGCAAAGTCACGTTTTTAGACACATGTCCACTTAGGGTGTACACATTTTCACTGCCAGATTTTTAGACAATAAAGTCTGTATGTTGAGTTACTGTTAAAGGACAGTAAATCTGCACTGCTATACAAGCTGCACACTGACTACTCTAAAGTGGATCCAGTTTTCATGTCTATACTATTGTCCCTTGAGGACATATAACTTGTAATTTAAGTTAATCAGGGTTACCTGTTGGTTGTACATTTTCTATCCCAACTAATTAAAAAAAATAGTTTGCGGGAGTTAAATAAACTTTCTTCTTTCTATCAGTCTTTGTGTAGGAATCAATTTAACTGTAGTGTGCACACGCTCCCATACAGTATCTGCAATACAACTTTTATTATCACCTGATATGACAAATAGAAACTCCATTTCCATCTTCCAATCATTGCATTATAAGCTCCGCCCGGGCCCAAAAACAGTTTTGCACCCTAATATTTCATTAGGCTCTCTTTAGCATTGATTTCGGCGCAAAGTGGTGAACGCTTTTACAGTTTGAGTTCTGCAATATACATGTGGGTATTATGGGATACTCTGGTAATTCAGTACGTTCAGGTGGTCATCTGACTTCATTTTATTGTCATAATGTTGCTGAGTCTGGACCTGACCAACTGAATTAACCCCAGATCATAACACTCCCTCCACAGTCTTATACATTGAGCGCCATGCTAAACTGAAGAGTTTAGTCTCACTAACAAGAGGTTGTCTTATGGCCACTCAACTGTTTCGTCCCAATCCTGTGAGTTCTCATCACACGGAGCACGCCGAAGGCTGTGACTTTCAGTTCAGCACTCTCCTTCCAGGTTTTTTTTTTTTTTCATTATTTGAATGTTTTTTTTGCTTCCTAGAATTTGACCTTTCTAAAACTGCAATTGATTGGTTGATTGATTTGTTGACTGATTGATTTGTTGATTGGTTGATTGATTGATTGATTGATTGATTGATAGGCCAGGGAGTGTATCTTAAAACATATTTCACATAAGCCCCGTTTACACTGCAGGTCTCGATGCCCAAATCTGATTTGTTGCCTATATCTGATTTTTCTGACCGTCTGTTTACACGTTCTTTCTACTATGACTCATATCCGATTCATGTGTTAACACTTGCCATACCATCTAAAACATCGCGCATACTTAAAGGGAGGTTCTTGCACTACACAACGAAGGCGAAATATGCTTGATGCTAGCTCTGCGATATAGGCAAAGTTCGCGAAACGGAGAAGGAGGAAAAGGCCATCATTGCAGCCTGCGCATATGATTCATTTATTGTGTCCTAAACCATTCCGAGGAATATCAGGTCACTCTCTGGTGGCTTGCAACAGGTGCGGGCTACCGCACACCAGCGCGTCTGTTTGGGATGAGCAGAGCCTTGGTGTGCCTGATTATATCATTAAGCCGCAAAGAAGTCGCAGTTCTAATGACATACAGAACGCAATGCCTCAGAAAATCCGATCTGTCTGTTTACACGACAATCACATTAGAAACATATCTGATTTATATCTGATTTATTTCCACATATGAAGGAGGCCTGAAACCGATCTCGAAATATCGGAATGCATGCGTTTTTTTCCTGTTTACACGGACATTGAAAATATCCGATATGTGTCACACAGGAGCAAAAAATCGGAATTGGGTCACATTTAACTGACAGTGTAAACGTAGCTATAGATTATTCAATGGTGAATCCAGTATTAGGATGTATTTAGAATCAGTTGGCAGACTAGCCAAAAAAGTACACCAAAATAATCAGCTCTCTCCAGCAACCTCTGTACAAAGGGATTGAGTTATGTATTTTTTTTTTTTAACAATTGGTCACCAGAGTGTTGTTCCTGATATCATCTCCGAGATAACTGACCACTTACGGTGTAAGTAGATGTGGCACATGTGGTTTAAGTGCGGGACTGCACACCAGGCTTACAGCATTGACTCATGTCCAGATGTCTAACTCGATGACAGCAAGAGCGCTAATTAGGAACTCCCGTTGCTTGGTTCAAACTTGGAAACAGACATCACGTTAAGCGTGTCGTTAAATCCACAGCATCATTAATTAGTGCTAAAGTTCGTTTGTGACCTTTAATGCTAGCTGACAGAACAATTTGTTTTCATCAAAATGAAATACTTTCACATACACAGAAACAATGCACACATACAGTACAACAAGTAAACTTGATACACACACAAAAAAAAAACAAACAAAAAAACAACACATTGTGAACATCAGACGAAGTGCACAGGGAGTCGCAAGTGCCCATTGGATTGCAGGGTAAATTTACTCGTCTACCCAATATCTGATAGGCTTGTGCTATATACTGTATCTTGACCTCATGGCATGCCCGTTGCAGTCCCAGGGCACAGGCAAAGTGCAGCAAACATGCACATTCTCTTGTAAGTTAGTGGCACTTTTTTTGAACGGGACTCCGTAACATCTTAACAGCAAGTCTTATAATTTAAATCTATTCTTTTTTTTCTCATGCTGTCTTGTGCAATTGTTAGAAATGCCCAGGACTTCCGCTTCAAAGTCCTTTCAACTAAAGTGCAACCAACTGATAATGTCAGAATAACATCTGACCGATCGGAATGCCAGCCCGTGCCCATCGACCTCTCCCTGTTGGCTGTCCCTTTAAAGGCGGCACATCTCCACGGCAACGGCCACAAGGAGGGGAAGGGGCACTCGGTCAGCTAAGGAAGGGATACTGCGCCCCATGCAGAGACCGGAATACCCAAAATTCCTTACCCTGTCCTTCACTATGAGACACTTTGCAGGAGCAAGAGACAATGGGAGGGAAAATTAGTCACATTTATAGGTTTAGACAAAAACCATACTGAATAATAGAGGCTGATGCTTAAAGAAATAAACCAGTTCATATCGAAATCCATGTGTGATTTGATAGACATTGAGCTTTTGAGCTCACACACACACACACACTGAGCAAACATTGGATATTCACAGCCACACAACAATTCCATCATCACACAAAGAGGTAGAAACAGAAGAATAATGCTAACCACTTTATCCTCCTTGAGGCATGCAGTCCAGGAAGCAGAGAGAAGTGAAAGACAGGCAAAAACGGGAAGAGGTGAGGAGAAAAAGGGAGGGGGGGGGGAGGGGGGCAGGTGGGAAAGAGAGCAAAGTGTGAAATCGGAAATCGAAAATGAAATGGTGAGAAATGGAAACGGTGCATGTGTGAGATAGAGAGCGAGAGAGAGAGAGAGAGAGAGAGGGAAGGCGACGGAGAGAAAGGTGGGGAGGAAGAGAAGGGAGGAAGCGTTAGTAAAGGGAAAATGTCTCAGTCTGTGTATTTAAAAAGACAGGTTCAGTCAGAGCAACAGTGGGCAAAAGTGACACTAAAACAAGCACACGACTCGACGAGAGCACGGATGAGACGTACGTCTGATTCCACACATGTATGTGCTATACATGGAAAAGGATGATGAAAGTGATGATATGAAGCAAGATGACTTTTATGTATTTAAAGAGTCGTTTTTCTGCATTAATAATGCCTCATGTAGTCTCGTTGTGTTTATGTTGTGTGTTCATATAATATCTGGTCTGGTTTATGGTTGAACTCATGACTAAATGGAGGTGATTGCTGTAGCTATAGTGCCCCCTGTAGGTCATATATAGAATTGCAAGTAATATTTAAATGGTACCTTTATGAGGTGTCTTTATAACACAGTCATAAGTATCAAATTTATCTTTAATTGCAAATAATTTGGGGAATTTTATGCACCAGCTATCAATTATCATTATACATTGCTTGTTTTAACTAACACAGTGCTTCGGAAAGAGTGTACATTTAATTAAAGCTTTCGATGCTTGATTAAATGCTTGATTCTAATGATTGATATGGCTTGTATAAGGGCTTCATAGGTAAGATGATATTAGAAAGATATCCCATGATGTAGCGGAAAGGTTCTGGGTGCATGGAGTTGGCATGTTCTACCCGTGCTTGGTAGGTTTCCTAACACAGTCCAAAGACATATTTAAAGGCGAATTGGCGTTCCCAAACTGCCCGAAGTGTGTGTGCCCTGCAAAGGATTGGCACCATGTCTACGGAGTACCATGCCTTATGCCCTAAGTTTCCTGGAAAAGTTTCCAGGCCCCCCGCGACCCTGTATACAGTATAAAGCATGATCATTATAGTACAAATGGACTAAGCATTCAAATTCCTGCCCTTATAAGACATATTAACTGTAATAAGGAATTGATAAAAAATATATATAAAATCTCTCCACTTGCCATCTTCTCTTTTGTGACGTACTTACAGAATCTACTTTTTAGCTATGTGGCCTCGCACCTCCAGGGTCGAGGGTTAGAATCCCCTCCCCAGGTCTGTGTGCATGGAGTTTGCATGTTCTCTCCGTGCTTGGTGAGTTTCCTCCAGGTACTCCGGTTTCCTCCCAGAGTCCAAAGACATGCAGATTAGTCTAACTGTTGTTTCTAAATTGCCCATACTCTGTGAGTGTGTGTGCTTGTGCCTTGTAATAGACAGACACCCTGGTACTTGGATTGGTACCCCGTCTAGTGGTCAGAGTCCCCTGGTTATAAGCTTCATGCACCACTGCAACACTATTCAGGATAAGTGGTATAGGGAATGTGTGAGCGAGCGAGTGAGTTGTTATTCAAATGCACATTCAAAGCACTCTTATGAAGCGCTATACAACTTTTTGAAGTGCCGTGAAAGTGATGTTAATAAAAAATAAACTTATTACACAGGATTGTTAACATCTGTCCAATTCTCCAAAATTGCTTTAAAAAATATCTATGCAATGTTTATAAATGTTCTATTTTGGCACTAGGTAGGTTTAAATAGAATGAGTGCATTGTACATTTACATTGTTTATTTTAACATAACATTACAGCACATATACACATATTTCCGCTTTATGTTTTGGCTTGGACATATTTATTTGATTGAAATACCCCTTATGGATAAAAAAGGATTTCAGCCAAACCTGTTAATTATTGAATTCAGGTGTTTCAGTCAGGCCCCTTATCCCAATTAAAGGGCAATCTTAATGCTTTAGCATACCAAGACATCCTGGACAATGCTATGCCTCCAACAGTTTGGGGAAGGCCCTTTTCTATTACTACATGACTGTGCCCCCTATAGGACTATAAAGACATGGTTTGATGAGTTTGGTGTGAAGAACTTGACTGGCCCTAACATAGAGCCCTGACCTCAACCACATCAAACTCCTTTGGCATGAACTGGAATACGAGCCAAGACTTCTCATCCAACTTTAGTGTGTAACCTGTATTTGAATACAATGTCATTGAAGGTTTGACCAAATACTTTTGTCCATATAATGTATATTTTCCTTTTACTTTTACTCTTATGTATATTTGCATATTATACTATATTATACTTCAGTTGTATTTTAATGCGGATTTGATTTAACTTCCTTACACTTTATGATTTTTTTTCTACTCACTGGCAGAACAGTAAGTGTTTCACCGCACATCATACTGTATACGGTTGTGTATGTGACAAATAAAATTTGAATTAGAATCTTTGAATTTGAGAAATAGCGTACTTGATCGAAAAATACAAAAGTTACCCCTGTTTTATAATGTTTAGTTATAGTGTTCTGTGCATTATGCAGCCATGGTGTCTTGAAAGACAGAATGAAAGAAAGTGCGAGAGAGAGAGAGAGAGAGAGAAGGAAAAAAGAAAGAAAGAAGGTCAGAAAGAAAGAGAGAAAGAAAGAAAAAGAGAGAAAAAATAAAAAGAGAGAGAAAGAAAGGCAGAAAGGAAGAAAGAGAGAAAGAAAGAAAGAAAGAGAAAGAGGGAGAGAGAGAGGAAGAGAGAGAGAGGAAGGAAAAAAGAAAGAAGGTCAGAAAGAAAGAGAGAAAGAAAGAGAGAAAGTAAGGAAGAAACAAAGGAAGAAAAAGAGAGAAAAAATAAGAGAGAAAGAAAGACAGAAAGGAAGAAAGAAAAACAGAGAGAGAGAGAGGGAGAGAGAGAAAGGTAAAAAGAAAGTCAGAAAGAAAGAGAGAAAAAGAGAGAAGGAGAGAAAGAAGAGAGAAAGAAAGAATGGAAGGAAGAAAGAAAGAGAGAAAGACAGAAAGGAAGAAAGACAGAAAGAAAAAGAGAGAAAGAAAGAAAGAAAGAAAGAGAAAGAAAAACAGACAGAAAGAAATAAAGAAAGAGAGAGAGAAAAAGAAAGAGAGAAAGAAAATGAAGGGGGAAAGAAAGAAAAAAGAAAAAGGAAGGAAGGAAGGAAGAAAGAGAGAAAGAAATGAAGAAAGAAAGAACAAGTGAGCAGACTGGTCTAAATTTGAATTTGTCTGATGCATTTTGGATTACAGGATTAAGTAATAACTAAAACTGAAAATCTTATTGAACATGTGATGGGAAAGTGCTACTGAGTCACAAGATGTAAGAACCTATGAGATTTTAATAAGCAAATGCAGGGCCGTGCAACAACAGAGTGATGTGTGCAGGTCTGGGGGGCATCACAGTCTCGGTTGTTTGTTTAATTACATTCTTCGGTTCTACTAACTTACAACTAGTTAAAAAGCTAGATTAAGATCATTAATGTTTAAAGCTGCAGAGGGATGACTGGCACAAATTTGACGTTGTCTACACTTTATACTTCCTTAAGCATAAGACTTTGCTGGGATTACTCTGTGTCTAAAAACACTTTCTAGTAATCCAGTTACTTTGCTGATATTGATCTGGTAATAGATTCATTTACGACTACCCTTACACTGACAGTAAGGGATTCAAAATGTTTACTCAATATTTATGACCATATAAGAATGCACCGCATGCAGGTCAATGTGACTGAGTTCTGGGAAGTGCACCGGATCCGACGCAACCCCCTGATGAGGATAAAGCGGGTACTGAAGATCAATGAATGAATGAATAAATGAATGAATTAATGTTTGCATACCGTTGGATCACTTTCTATCGCGACGTATTATCCCATCGCTTGACATCAATCACATACAATCGCTGGGCGCTTTAAAAATATCTTTGGCATATTAGATTACTGATCATGTATCAAGATGAGTATTGTATTCTCTCGGATGGGAAGATATAGTATGGCGGATGGCTATGTGGTGTGTATGGACAATGCAATACACACACTTACTAGAGTGTATTTCTGCAAGAGAATTGTGACTTCATAATTAAAAGATTTTTTTTAATGAACTAGATTTCGCTATTATATGCGAATGAGGGGCATAAAAATGCATGTAATCACTTTGGTCACAGTTGTTCGACTCCACTTCGCTACAGTCATTGAAAACTTTATGCTATTCATCATGTGACCACAGGGGGCATCACCTCGCTGGGCAGGCCGGAACCAGGGCAGATTGGTACCCAGCATGACCAGAGGCGAGTCCATTCTCAGGTAAAGCGAGGGGAACGTTGCTTGTTTTAGCCACAGCAGGTTGCGGCAGGAGCTGAAAATATGCCGCCCCATGCCGTGAAGCTGGAACCCACCCCAATTAACACTTTACCGATGTAGCGGCAAACGCAGCTCTGAAGGAACTGGGATGAAAAACGGCCAGCCGATATCCGTTTCTTGGCATGTGTTGGACTGGTCATATTTCAGTGGTATTTTGGATGGTGCCTGACCTGGAACCTCGCCCTAATCTATTTCTAGAATGCGTGCGTGTGTATATTTAAATAACTATCTAAGCATAGAGCATGTTGGCAAAGACTGAAGCCAGGCATTAGGGCAAGCAATGAGACATCACAGCACAGGATGGGAAAAAAACGAACGAAGGAAGGGAGGGAAGGGTGGATGTGGACGAGATGAATCAGTGACAGCACCAGAGACTGGTTTAGCGGGGACGAAGGAAGGCTTATTGGATGTTTCTCACATTGTTGGAACGTAGAGACACTCTTCCACCACAGCGGGCGCAGAACTTGGTCTGGCAGTAGGAGCAGAGGTGCCCGCAGCCGTCGGCAAACTTGGTCTTGCGGCAGATCCCGCAGGTCGGGGCATCGTCCTTGTGAATGGACTGTTGTCGTTTGTTCTCTACCCCGATCCGCCTTACCTGCTCCTTATAGCTCTCGAATTGCTGATGAAGCGTCCTGGTTTTGAGAGAGAGAGAGAGAGAGAAAAACAAGACAAAACACAAAAGACATTTTACAACCTCCTTTAAGTCAGGTCACTCCATCCAGGAGCTGAACACTAATAAAGCACTCATGATCATTTCTTTAAAGGGCTGGGTGTTTCCTCATAAAGCTGCAGCCATTACTGTGTATTTGAGCCCAGCCCTTTACATCAGCGTCACTGGGTAATTCAATGAATTATCTTGGAACATATAAAAAGAAGACATGGCCCTGTTATAAAAAATATTCCTCAGAGGAAAGGCGTACAAGGATTGTATATATTGAACCATCCTTGTCCTTTTTGTCTATCAAAACTCTTTACCATTTTGATCCATGCCATTAAGTTGAGCTTAATAAAGAGTTGACCCTACTTTGCATCCTTTAAGCAAATCTAACTGTTTCCTAGAATATCAAGCTCCTTAATGCACGAGCTATAAATAATCCCTGACATCAAGACAAATATAAAAGTTCACCTCCGTTTGTAGCGCACCGCCATGCCCTCTGGAGACTCAATTCAACTCCCCGGAAAGCCGAAGCAAACAAATATAAATCCACATTCCACAGAGAGCAATACACTCCTCCATGCCCTTTAAGCAGCGTTTGCAGTGTGCTGCCTTCCTACCGAAAGAGGAAGCAGACTGCCGCCCCAGGTAGCTGGAGCCTTAAAGTGACTTCGGCACGTCTTGGCCTGAGAGATGCAGTTATGCACAGGGGATTTAACCATGACGTAGTATGGTAAGGGGGGGCGGTGATGATGGGTAAAGAACCTGCAGTATGAATATACAATCCAAATGACAAGTCACAGCCCCTAAGCATGGATATCTTGATTGATGTCTCAGACATCTTTCACATCACTTTTTAAAATTTTTTGCAAAGCAGTGAAGCAGTAAACTTTCTTAACACTATGTACATGTGTACAATTTGGGTTTGATGTGACAAAGTTATAATAGTCACAGTATGTTAGGACAACAGAACTGATTCCAGGTCAGTTAACCAATCGGCTGTGAACTTTGACCTGTGTGAGTTATGTAGAAGTGGAGAGCATAAGGAAATCGTGGGGGTTTTGGGTCAGGCGTCTCGCCATAGGAACTGTCACGGTAGCAGACGACCCAGGCAACAGTCGTCATGGAAACACCACAGTGAGGCTGCACTTCATGTCAGCAGTCGATGGGAACAGACACACAGGATAGAGAGAACGAGAGAGAGAGAGAGACAGCAAGAGAAAGAGGGGTCCGTAAAACTATTAAACTGCTGCTGTCGTGGATTTCCGTATCAGATATGCATCTGCCATACTAAACAATTCTTCACCCATTTCATTTTCTTCCAGTTTAGCCTTTGGCAATCCCCACTTAATAGTTAGTTTAGTGGCTTTTTGGCTACCAACCTGTGATGGTAACTTTTAAATGTCCTACATTTCTTCAACAAGTTAACACAGGTCTTAGAGCTCCCCCAAAGGGTGTCTGCTAATGCTCCAGCTAAAATACATCTTAGATAATGCACTTTTTATACCTCAGTGTCAATGTAAATGAGCTAATGCCATGCCACACCCCGTCAGAGAAGAGCAGAGCTGAGCACAAGCCAAGAAAGGGTATCTTCTTATATGATGTCACAAGAGGGGGAAAATCGAATTGGCTTGTTTAAGCCCTGGCCAATGCAAAACCGGACAAAAGGACGAAAGCGGACAATGTTTTTTCCCCCTCATGTTTTTTATTTGTATTTGCACACTTGAGACCCATTTGGCTGTCTATAAAAATGAAAAGTGAATTTTTGGATACTAGAAAAATTCTGTGCGTTTCAGTCACAATTACCTAATCCATTAGCTTCTGAGCTATTTGTACTATTGAGACGTGTACAGCTAGACATGTAAACGCAGATGATAAGGAAAATGCTGGGACCACTGCCTAAAAATGTATGAATATGTTTTACACAAACTCAAGAGAAAGATCTCATGAAGGTTCACTCCAAAATAAGCTAAACATAATTTTGAAACTTTGATTTAATCTGGCAAATTTCTTTTCTTGGGCAAACAAATTTGTCTCTCTTTTTCTTTTGCAACTTGTGTTCTATCCTCCTTTTGGGGGATCCCTCCTTTTTGTTCTATCCTTTGTGTTTTGGCAGCCACTAAAATGAACAGCCATGTTTAATCGAAAAATGTAAAACATTGGAAGAAAGGCATTTGTCTTGCTTTTTTTTTTTTTGTCATGGGAAGGGAAACTATTGGCTGGGAATAAGACAAATGCCTTTGTTGGAATTTTGAAGAATTTTAAAGCCACTCCAAATGACTTTAGTGTTAGGTTTTCATTAAAACTCAACCAACATGTAATAATAAATACATTTACTAGAGGTTTATTTTGATATAACTCTGGGAAGTGGATTTATAGCATTTTGCAAAAAATACAAAAATCGTACTGATGTGACTAGAATAATTTTAACATGCAGTTTATGCTTGTTAAAGAAAAAATTATTAAATATTATATCAGTTTGTATAATATATATAATATCAGTTTGTTATACTTTTAGCATCTTTTGCACAATCTTTTTAAATAAATTTTTTTTCCAAAACTGCCAGAATGGCTTTAGTGTGTTTTGCAGTAAAACCCATCGCACACAATGTAGGCTTATATGGAAAACACTGCCATCTGTCGTGTCTATTAGCATTAAAGAAAACCGAATTTGCGCTATAATCTTAAATCACTCCCTCACTGACTCATCGTCTATACCGCTTTATCTTGTATGCAGGGTAGCGGGTGGCCTGCAGCCTATCCCAGGAGGCGGGGTACACCCTGGACAGGGTAATCTTAAATCAGTTCTTTACTATGGACACTTAGAGTGAGTGGCCAAACAAAGTCAACATTACGACAGAGGTCCAGTTGCCTTAAATATTATTTGATTCGTATAAACATGAACAAGTTTCAAATATGTAAAAATGAATATCAGGATAAATATATACTTTCATTTTACATTGGCTGTCTAGATATATGAGCTGGTTATTCTTATCCATGTTCTGGACATCCAGATTAAAAAATCAACATTTAGTGCCTCGGTAACAGTTTAGGCCAACACAAGCTGCCAGAGTTAAGTCTCTGGAGCTGTACTGGATAAACACCATTTCTTCAGAAGATTCCCCTGGTTAGTCTTTTGATGATGGTGATACGCTGATGATTTGATGAACGCTCTTTAACAGGTTACTCCAAAACATCTCTTAGGTAATCAGTTGTGTTAAACTTTGGTCAAAGTAACTGTAAATACCATCATTCTCATCATCATCATCATCATCATCAAATCATTCAGGATGCCCTTATGCTCTGTGACCGAGGCGGAGTTATTCTAGAAGAGAGTTTAGAAGGTAGACCCAAATAAGGGAAGCCCTATTCGCTCTTTTTCTTCCCTTCCTGTACTCCCCAGTCCTCTTCCCTCGCCTCTTTCATCCTCTTTGTCTAACAGGGTTTTCTCCTTTCCCCTCTCTCTCTCGCGCTCTCTTAGCATGGCTGGTAATTATCACTCCATGAATACATCGGAGCAAAAGATCGATTTGGAGATGTAAGGATGGACAGACGGTGTTAAGATTGGAGAAGTGGAGAGAGCAGAGGAGAGGGAAGGAAAGTGCAGTGTGAGGGAAAAAAGAGGGACTATTTCTATCCTGCCAGCTGGTTCCTGGCCGATGCCTTGGAAGGGTTTCTCTCTCGCTTTCAGTTTTCCCCTTGCTGTTTTTCTCACATTGTTGCTGGCACTCTTGGTAGAAAAAAACAAACACATTTCAGGTATAGGCACCATATGCTAAGATAACATTGACCAACTTTTATTATCAACAAAATCTCATAATGCATGGTTTATGGATTAATTATGCGAATAAACCCAAACGGAACGATTTGTGCAGATACCAATAGGTATATTCAATTGTCGTCATTAGCTGATCCATCCCTGAATAACCTACCAGAACCTGGGTGTGAGCAACCACTGCCCAACTGTGTAAAAAGACAGACTAAATTTGTGAAACCTAACACGGTCTTCCACTTTGCACAAGTCAACTGGTTTCTTATCTTAGTAATCCATTCATATGAAGCCCATAACATTACCCCTTGCTTGTTAAAAGGCATTTAAGCAACTAATGTTTGTTTGTCAAGATGAACTGTCAAGTAAAATAATTATTTGTATTGCCATTTACTTGAATGCAATTAAAGAATTCATTCCTTCATGCCTACGATTAAATGCCCAGATTCCATCTGTTCCTGATGGATCCTCAGATGTTTCTAATCCAACTATGGGATTCAGTACTGGTTATATGATCCTGGGTCTGTCCTGGGGTATGTCCATTGAATACACTATGTCCTGATACACCGTGCTTATAAGGTGCCTGCTGCTGGCTCCTCCTGATTCAAACGAGCAGCAGCTCTTCTGCAAGGTTCTTCCAGATTGCCAATCTGCTAACATTGACATTCAGACAAAGCCCCAAACTCTGGGACAGAACCCTGTGAAGGAGAGGACTGTCCCCCATACTCTACACAATTCGGATTTTTATGCAACACTGAAGATTTTCTGTTACACAACACCCACTCTCCTGCCAAATCTCATCTAGCATAATTACTGTATTGAGGACTTCCCTAAAGTGCTGCTTTTAACCATGGCCTCTTGTAGTTGCCCCAATAATTGAGGACTTCAATGTGGTCAGTTTAGCCTCAATGTCGGTATGGCCATGGAAAAGTTGTGGTGTTAAAACTCTTATCCAAACTCCTCTTGGGTTTAGCAGGTAGCTCCGAATGACACCCTGTGTGACAAAACCAGCTCAATAAGTGGTGATCATTTGACAGCTTCCTTGTTCATAGTCTTCAATGCATGTTACCCCTGAAATCTGAAGATACAACCCTGAATTCCAAATACACTTGTCAAGGTGGTCTTGTACCAAGTATGCTAATAAACAACAAAGCATTCGTTCCTAAAAGTCTCCAACATGCTTCCCATGGGCACGATGGAGTCAATTAGATGTGCCCTCTAGAGTGCCTTCTCCACCATCTCTGAGAATGCTGAATACATTAAACAGCTATTTCATCTTTCAAAGAGGTTCCCCAAACCATGCCTAAGGCCTATCTCTTGTGAGAGCTCTGAAGCCCATAGAGTTTATAGATGCAAGACTACACCTTTCAATCTCAAACACGACCTGAAGCGCTTAAACCACCACAAGAGAAATTGCAATCCACATTCCCAAAGCCCGTATCCACTGGCAAAGGTTAAGTTGATCTAAAACTGTCCATTGTAGGATGCTATCACAGCTGGTCCCCATTGTCCATCTTGCAGGTGAGAAGATGGCTTCATGTTACCATTTCAAGGATGACCCAGTCACCAGGCGCTTGCCTGTGGGCACCACTGTCAGGTAAACAGCTGAGGGTTTTCATATCGTGTCGCTGACAGTTTCATTGTAAAATAGACTTTGTTCTTTAAATCCTGTTTGCTTTGCTATTCAACTCAAATGGCAGCCATTCCATATGCTTCGGCTGAAGCCCTAGGCTACATCGATGAAAGTTTAACATTTTATGAATGTTTAAACGAAAGCACTTGGTATGACCATCCTGTTGTGAACTGTCCTAAATGCTACTACTGGATCACTGAATTAAACACTCAATATGAATTCTGATGTATTAAAATAATAATATTAATAAAAATATTTAAAAAAAAAAGATGTGTGCGCTTCCCACTTCAAAGATGGAAAACAAAGAACAAACGCTGGCAGAAAACTATATCGATCAGCAAGTGCAGTTTCATAATACAGTGTCTATTCTTATCCCTGTAAGAGGAGTGCCTGTGAACAGGAGGGAAAGGAGCATTCTATAGAGACAGAAAGAAGGGATGAGGAAATAAATAGAAGGAGTGATATGCATATAAAGAGTCGGGAAGTGACCAGAAAGATAAACAACCCCGGGAGAAGGTGAGTGCAACCGGAAGACCCTTGGCGATTTCTCTCTCTCTCTCTCTCTCTCCCTTACACAAGCAGACAAATGTCATTTGTTTCGATTCCTAATAACAGACCTTTAATGTAGAAAATTCTTTTTATCGTTTGAAGAAAAAAGAAAATGTCAGTAAGACTACTTCAAATGATGCAGACCTAACAATACTGTAAATGCAAGATCTGATCTACGGAAAGAGTGACCATGTTTTCCACTTTCACATCTCTTATACTGCCTGCTGAAGTGCTAAACTACTTAACTGGATGGAAAGACTGAGCAATCTGATCTTAATGCGACTGGAAAGATTTTTATTTTTTTCAAATTATTTCTTGTGATTTCTAGTAAACTCGGAGTGTTACCTTTCCAGTTATATGGATATTAGGATCGAGGCATGTTGGAGGCAGGTTTGATTCCTGCCTCTTTGCGCATGGAGTTTGCATGTTCTCCCTGTGCTTGGTGGGTTTCCTCCGAGTACTCCGGTTTTCTCCCACAGTTCAAGGACATGCAGATTAGGCTAACTGGCTTTTCCCAAATTGCCTGTAGTGTGTGTATGTGTGTGCCCTGCGACGGATTGGCACCCCATCCAGGGCGTGCCCTAGGTCTCCTGGGATAGGCTCCAGGCCTCTCGCGACCCTGTATACAGGATAAATGACTATACTACGAGCAGTGGCAGTGGTGGCTCAGAGGGCAAAGGCACTGGGTTACTGTTTGGAAGATTGGCGATTTGATCCCCAGCTCCACCAGGTTGCCACTGTTGGGCCCTTGAGCAAGGCCCTTAACTCTAACTGCTCCATGGGGTGCTGTATCATGGCTGACCCTGCGCTCTGACCCTACACTGGGATATGTGAAGGATGGATTTCAATGTGCTGTAATGTATATGTGTACATGTGACAAACAAAGGCTGAACTTAACTTAGCTAATGTATATTCTTGAAATATAGCTCAGAAACCGTTGTGCTTGCTTGCTGTTCAAATATTTATAGAATAAAGTACTTTTTGTAACCGACTATAGGTCTACCCACTCTCTGTTATTCTTACTCACACATTCCCATCATTTAAACAAAGTTCACTGCCTTCAGAGCATTGGCAAACACTTACAGTCTTCTCATATTAATGGTGATACTTTTTAACCTCACATTTACATTTAAGGCGTTTGGGAGAAGCCCTTATCCAGAGCGACCTACTTTTTACATCTGAGCAGTTGAGGGTAAAAGGCCTAGCTCAAGGGATCAACAGTGGCAACTTGCTGGTGTTGGGGTTTGAACCTGGGACCTTTCAATTAGTAGTACAGCACCTTTACCACTGAGCTACTCCTGCCTATGTGTTAGTTCATAGTTTTGAGAAAATCCAGTAATCCACAGGAACATGTGATTCTCTGTTAGTGAGAGGGGTCGGAGAAGAATGGCAGGTTTGCAAGTTGACAGGAAGGCAACTCTAACTCAAATACACCCTCGTTACAATCGTGATGAAGCATCTCGGGAAGAACAGCACACCAGACCATGAGGTGGCTGGACTACAACAGCAAAAGACCACATCGTGGTCTACTCACGGATTCAGGAACAGAAATCTGAGGCGACGGTGGTTAATAGTCTGATTAAACAGAATTGTAGATAAACAACTCATCACACACGCACACACAGCAGTACAGACATACTGTATTTAGAGTAGTTCCCTGTATTTGATGGACATTTTGGGTGCATTAAGCAAGATGTCTACAGAACAAGCCAGAGATTTCCTCGACTGGACAGAGTAAAATAAACACGAACACACACACACACACACACACACACACACACACACACACACACACACACACACACACACACAGATGCAGTGAGGTATACAGAATGCAGAATGCCTCACCATTAAATTTTCATGCTTTCAAGTACTTGTCTGGCTACCAGCCACAGCACTTTCTCCCTTATATACAGCACGCATATGTAGAGTATACACAATCAGCCATGACATTAAAAACATTAACATTTAAACCACCTAGGCAGACTTTGGATGTGCTTGGGCTACGCAGGGCTTCTGGGGGGTTCGCTGTGGTGTTTGGCGCCAGGTTGCTGGCAGCGGATCATTTGGGTGATGTGAGTTGCGGGATGGCTCCTCCGTGGATCAGACTTGTTTGTCCGGCGCACCACTGACTGGGAACTGGTGAGTTTGGAGACTGGGTCAGCTACAGGCGCAGTGGACTGTGGTGCACTGGGTGTTCTGGTGCATTTCTATTGGTGCCAGCAACCACTTTCTTGGTGCTTTTGGGGATTTCTATGGCATCAGACCAGACGAGCTGGCCTTGGTTCTCCACGGGCATGGGTGGCGATGATCCTGTCACATGTATAGTTGGTAATCAATGTTGTTCAGTTCACCTGACAGTGGTCATAATTGAATGGCGGATTTTTTTAGCATATAACTTACATACTGTGAGTTGATGCACACCGTTTGCCATTCTAACATAAAAACTTTCCTACACTCCTGTACATTAATGTTGTATTAGTGGTTGGTAGGTGGTTAAGATAAGTTAAGCCTTTATTTGTCACATATACATTACTGCACAGAGAAATTCTTTCTTCGCATATCCCAGCTTAACTGGGGTCAGAGCGCAGGGTCAGCCATGATACAGCACCCCTGAAGCGGATAAGCTTAAGGGCCCAACAAATGGCAACCATGTGGACACCTGGCTCAAACCACCAACCTTACGATTAGTAACTCAGTGGCTTAGCCCGCTGAGCCACCACTAGGAGGTAATTACTGTTGGAAGTCTAGTTTTCTTCGTAGATATATTGTACAATAATTTTTCCCCTATCATCTAGAAGCCATACAGGGTCCAGCCTTTGCAATATTATTGGGTTCAAGAGAAAGTACACATATAATAATTAACTAACTACATCATTCCCATGTTTACCAAAGAAGTCCAGCTGTAAATGTTCCCATCACTGAACAAAGACCACACACACATACACACACAAATGGCTGCACACACGCCCAGTAAATGAGAAGACAGAATTTTGGAACGTCAACTAAAGCTGGTGAAAGAGATAGGGTTCCAAATGTGAGCTATTTCCAGCTCCAATTCATAATTTAAGAAAGACCATTTTTCTCCAAAAAACCTTCTCCTCATTTCAAAAGAAAAAAAAAACAGACTAGTGTAATAAGATTTCTTCACTGTAAATAGCTGTAAAAAAACTGATTTTTAGATGTTATTTTCATGTCATATTTTCATATCAAGTTTGTGTTTCGAAGTTTCTGGAATGCAGACGATGGCCGTTAGTTCTGTAACACTAATGATAGGAACTTGAGAGGGAGAGGGGCAGAGCTCAGGTTTAGGGAAGGCCAAATTATTCCAGAGCATCACCAGGCTCACATTTATGTACGTACGTGTCAAATTCACACTTCGACAAACAAACCAGCTGTAGCTTCTGGAGCTAAAGAAAGATTTGAAGTGTTCTGAGCATACCCTGGTCCCGTGTTTCCATGGTGTCGCTGATTATCCCTGGCAACGAGGAGCATGTCAGCATCAGAGATGTGCGCTTCCTGTCAGTTGTGTTGCTGGCAGGGTTCTGTCTTGTGTACATGAATAACAGCAATCATACAAACAAAAAAAAAAAAAAAGTTGCACAACGTAACATTTTGTTGGATCGCCTTTAGCTTTGATTACATCGAGCATTCGATAACTCTATTCTATTAAGATTGCATTCATTTTTGGCCGAGATCATGTATCAATGATAGGAGAGTCGATTCACTTTGTGAAGTCTTCTCCACCACATCCCGAAGCCTTTCAATTGGATTAAACTCACCACTCTGTGGTGGCCGATTTATGTGGAAATGGAAATGCGTGCCTCGTGCTCCCAGAATGACTCTTCGTCGTCCTGGAAAATGCCCATCCAGCAGGGAAAAACTCCATAGATGTGATAACCTGGTCATTCAGTACATTCAGATCACCAGATGACTTCATTTTATTGCCACATAATGTTGTGTACACTGCCTCCAGAGGCGTGTACAGCGTCCACTACAGTATGTATGATGGGTGCATCGCTTCATGTAGTTATGCCCATGGCTCTGGGACGGGATCAATCTGGACCACATGACCTTTTTTTAAACCATTGCTTCAAAATTCAATGCTCCCTAGCAAACCGAAGAGTTTTATTCCAATTAGTCTCACTTAAAAGTAGTTTTCTTATGGCTCTTTCACAATTAAACAGAGCTATGATTTCTACTGTCTATTTTTATGATGCAACTTTATCAAGAGTTTAAGTGATCTTCAATCACATTCATTCATGTTTTTTTATTTATTTATTTTTTACCACATTTCTTCCAAAAAGTTGAAGGATCAAAACTATCCTTCCAGGTATTAATAATGTGTTGGACCCCAGTTCCAGTCATTTAAGCAGTCTTATAGTTATTTATTTTAAGGCCAATGTTATTGGTAAAATTTCTTTCCCATAACCATAGGATACATCGAAGCTTCCCAGTGCATTGGTTAGAATTATTCCAGTTAAAAACATATTAATCACTGTAGTTATTATCCAATTAAAGGCTCTTAAATATTTTTTGTCCTATACATAGTCTGTGTGTGTTCACCATTATGTGTGTGAGAATAATTTCTTGTTTTTAAGCATACATTTTATAGGCATCTGATCACTTTACTTTACTTACCTTTTGGGTGGTTTTATACTCTGAATATTTAATCTTTAAAAAGCTTTAATCTAATTTTAAACCTGGAACTGGACTAGGGTATTTCAGTCTATTATAATATAGCTACCATTGACAATAATAGGCAGGTAGTGTGACATTATTTGATTCGCATTATCAAAGTTTGACTGCGGCGCAAAATGCAGTACTGTGTGTCAACTGCTATGCTGACTGATCCGCTCTTGTACTTTTGCAATTGCCTCGAGCTCACATAACGTCAGAATATATGACAAAGGATCTAATAGGATCTGTTAGCGCTATTGGTCTCAGCATGTGCTCTATTATAAGGCAAACAAAAGGCAAACACTGAGCGAATCAATTGAAGAGAACTGGCCTACAGCCCACAGTCAAAATAGTGATAACTACAATAACATGCAGTAGTGTCGTATTTATCTATACTAATGACTAGTCAGTATAAAGTTTTGGATATACTGTTTTTGTTTATACCGCACATCCCTGGGTTCTGCCCCCTTTACGATACTTGATGAGTGCAAATATATTAACGCTACTGCTGTTTCCAACTACAATTTATGTTAAGGAAACCTATTACAGCATGTTAACCATATGCCTTGTTGTTAGGAAGCAGGGTCAGCCGTGCTACAGCATCACTGGAGCAGAAAGGGGTAAGGAATTTAGTGGCAGCATTGGGGATTGAACCTCCAACCTTCTGAGTTCTGAGGCATTAATGTTTGGAAAGGAGGACTGGGGTGCAGTTGATATTCCGTCTCATTCCAAAAGTGTTCAGGTAGGATGAGGTCACTCTTTTCAATTGTGTGCCTCCAACTTGTGGCAACAGTTTGGGGAAGAACCACATAAGGGTGTAATGCTTACGAGCTCCCATATATGAACATATATGGTATTTATGGAAGCACTGTTTGTATAAAAAGGTTTTTTCCAAATGAAGGTGTGAAACTGTTTACAATAATATCTTTATACATATGGATGGGGCTGTAGATTTTGGGTATGAAATGCATTTGGATGGGGCTTTCTTGACTAATGAGCTGGGTATATGCAATAAAATTACAATCCAGCAATGCACGTAGTTTCACACCAACAAACTAATCCAGCTCGCTAGGCTGAATGTTTCAGCTTGATGAACACTGTCCTGTTCTACAGCAAAATTTCAGTGGATTTAATACACCCATTTTCTTGCATTTTCTAACACAGTAAATTTAAGTTATGAAGCAAATACAAGCCTTTTATTCGAGGGCAGAGAGATCTATGTTGCACTAAGATTAAAATAGACTGTTCTAGTCTAAGAAGCAATGATGGTCAATCTTACTCCACTCAGATAATCATGAAAACCCATTCCCCCCCACCCCCCCCCCCTCTTTTTTTCGGTGCATCTTCTTTGAGCAGGTACTCTTATCAAACTGCAGTGGTTTTCTTTCATTTCAGCCCGTCAGTACTAATGAGAGGACTTTAGCCTGTGTTCAAGGCCGTACAGACCTAGACCTTATAAGGTTATCTTTGCCAGATGGCCTGTTCTCAGTAACAAACCAATGAAAATGGGTATGATTCTAGTCTACACACAATGTCTACACCCAAGAGACCAATAAATATTATATCATCAACTTCCATCCTTCCTTAGCTTTCTCATGGACAACAAAGGACTGAATAAACCATGGTTTTGCATGGAGAACCTTATACGTAGACAGTTGAAACCGATGTGTCAGGATCACTTTAACGGTTTAGATCACAGTAAAGGAAATGGTTTGGAAAGGAGGAAATGATTTTAAATTGCCAGACTAGGTCAATAACTTTTAAAGGCTATATAATTGGCTGAGGAATAACACCAACCTGTGAAGATTTGCTGACCATTGTGGAACATCCGGCAAATTACGGATCAACAAGCATTCAGTCAGCATCTTTTCACCAGACATCATAGCATGGTTCCACCATTCGTGTCATACTGTATATGAGTGCCTCTTAGAGCACTTAGCTAAGAGTGATCTTTTGTCATGCTTCATTCCTCCCTCAGTTTAGCGGCTGTTATTGCTAGTTCCCCCTGCCACATTACAGACTGGGAAGGTGAGAACTAACACATACTTCGTCTGGCCAAGTAGCTGAACACGTTTAAAGAAGAATACTAACAGCACTCTCTTACATATAATTTGGCAAGAGAAGGAATACCATCCTCCCCCATCCAGAAAACAGGGCCAATTATGCTCTGACTCCTGGCCACACAGATGGTCATCTCACTATTTCCTGATGCTATGGTAAAAGCTTTTACTGTTATTACATTTGGGAACCAAGTCCATGGAAAATTGAACCAAATTCCATCTCTCTGTAAATCAAAGGAGATGACAGACTATAATTAACTGTTTTCTATAGACAGCTGTTGTACACATAGAGGGGCCCAAAAAAATGTATGCACACATCAACATGAAAAATATACGCCTCTCTTCTGACGGTCACATGATAGCATCAACGATGGTGTGACTACTGACATCTTTAGAGGAAACATAATACTACACATTGCTGCCATAATTCAACCGAGTTGTAAAAAGGAGCATAGATAACACCCTGGACAAGTTGCCAACGCAACCCAGGCCACACACACATTTTACGGACATTTTGGGAACGCTAATTAATCTGCATGTCTTTGGACTGTATAGCGAGAAGAGGCAAAATTCACATACAGACCCGAGGCGGTAATCACATTCCAACTGTGGAGGTTTGAGGCCATAGTGCTAGTATGATAAATGTTATCTTTAATTATCTAATAATAATATAATGCAAGCCTGAACGGTCAAGAAACTTGATAAGCATAACCATGTTTGAAATTCATGGACACACCCCATTAGTCACTGTCAGCTACAGATGCTCTAGCTAATCATCTTCTCAATTATGTGCTGACTATCTATAAGTAACTACAGTACTGTAGCTTCTTTCAAAATTGGACAGCAAATTAAAACTTTGCCTGTTAAGCAATAGAAAGCTCGTATTAGATAATATTCAAACTTTTCATTCTCTTATCTACCCATCCACATAGGAACGTCTGTAGTCCAACTAGGGACCGTGGAGGCCAATGGTGACCATTGTATTTATTCCCTTTTGGAAACACCAAATAACCTGCATGTCTTTGGAATCTCGGAGGAAACCGACCAAGCATGGGGAGAACATGCAAACTCTATACACACAGACCTGATGTGGGAATCGAACCTGGGACTTAGAGGTGCAAGGTGACAGTGGTAACCACTAAGCCACCATCTCACCTTCATTCTCATAGTCCTTATTATATTAGTATTATTGACAGTCTACTTTTACTGTGTGACAAGTAGGGATGGGAATCACCAGTCACCTGCCGGTACGATATTATCACAATACCTCGGTGCCACAAGTTTATAAATATCCCAATACGATGTTACATTTTCTCCCTGATTTTGTTACAGTTTTTAACCTTTAAAATTAGTTTAATGAGTAATTAAACAAAGCCAGTTCCTTATAACATTAGTTTTCTCACTTAAACACCAATGCAGCATTTAAAACAATACAAACTTTAAATGCAAGAGGTAGTGCAAAAGTAAATTAAGGCGAAAAAGCAACATTGCATGTATCTCTGTCATCTTCTAAAGAAATGTAGCAAATCCTAAATTTATTAAATCCTCCTTTAATGCCTCCAAAGTCTCAAAAGTCAACGTAACAGTTGAGTAACTGCGAGCACACGGGAATATGCGTCTTCTAACACACATGACTATTTTGCAGTCGCTGTGTTTTGAGACTGGTGTAAGTGTGTGTAATGAGTGGGTTTGGGAGTAATTCACTCACAGAGTTTGGAGAAAATCAGATGGGAGGCTTTAAACGCACGTGATTTTTGATAAAGCGTTTCTGTTGCGCCACTCGAAAGCTTCGGTACAGAATCTGATACTTCGAAATTCATAACTGAATAGCATGCTTCAGTGTCACGAACACCTTTTCATCCCTGATTTTGACACAAGAAGCATGCAGGACAATCAGATGTTTTCTCTTCACACTTTCATTGTGTTTGTGGTGGAGACCTCCTGAGTGTGAGTGTTCGCCCAGAGGAAGTCGTGAAACAGGATCGGCTATGACTCAGTCTTTTCCTTCGGCAAACGATAGAAATTTCATTCGTCATAGGCTTGACGTCATTATTTTGGCGATGAGAAAAATTACACACCGTCGCCTCACATCACTCCCCGCCTCCCCTCCTTCCTATACATACATACGACGTCACTTCCGTTTTAAGCTTCCAAGCTTAAGAGGACGAAAGAAAACGTCACGGTCACGACTACTTCAAAAGAAATGGAAACCTTAAGTAAACCCTAAGAAACACCGTGTGGGGAACATTAGATTAGAAGGTTGAATGTGAGCGCTCGCGCCCTCGCGCGCATCGTCTCGAGACCGACGATTAGGTTTGAAATGGCCAACCACACCCCGCGCGCGCGCGGCGCCGCTATTGAAGACAGAGCCCTGAATTATGATGATGATTATTATTATGGCTATCATGATTTATGTACTGTTTTTGTGGCCTGTGTGCACGTCGGCGCACGAGAATTGGTGCGAGGTTTGTAGATCTTTATGTCGACGGAGACACACTGATCACACCGGCTACAGCAATGCTGGACCGGCTTACGACCATACTCTATACTGTAGTGTGTAAAGGCAGCATCTGGAATACATCTGCTCTTGTAACTGTCCTATTTATTACACTGTTAGGTTGGAGATCTAGGACGCAGCCTATGATTCATCCTCAAGCCCCCCGTGCGTCACGCCCCATAGCCCCACACCTGTAACCCTCTCCTACACACACTCAACCACTAAACACACTTCTATCTCTTAATGTTAATGAAGTATAACCTGTCCACTATCAAACATTAACACCATGTCTGCATCCCAGCCTATAACACACACATACATATACATCCACACACAGGCTACTCCACTTCTGCAGGCTGTCTATACAATACCGACTCCATGCATTGATAGCAATTGGACACATGCAAGTAGGAATATGTTACGTCGTGAATCTTTCTCATCTTTCCTCTGATCACTTGTGAATGGGCGTGTGAGTGTAAAGAGAATTCATCCTTACTTCAACATGGCTTGCTCCTTCTCCTCTTCCTCCTTCTGGCGCGCCATCACCGCCAGGATTATTTTCCTTTCCTCCTCTGTGAGGTGGCTCAAGTCCGGTATGTCAGGCATAGGAGCCGGAACGGAAGCCCGCGGGCCACCCTGGGGCCCTACCGAGGCGGCCATGTTCCTTCCGCCTCCCTCCCTCACCACTACCCTCCCTCCGGTGCGTGTCCTACTGGCGATTTCGCCTCAGGCCACGCTCGGCGCTCCCGTACAGCGTCTCATGCTTGCCCACACCATTGAGCTTTTGTCTTGTGCCTTTCCCCACCTTTCCCACCCCTATCTTCTATCTTGCTCTCTTCTCGCACTCCTCTTCCGCCCCCCACCCCACCCCAACCACCCCCCCGTCTCCCCGCCTCTCCCCTCCACCTCCGGTTACGGGAAGCCCATCTTCTTTACGCGACGCGGATGCTGGAACTCCGGCATTCACGCTCCACTCTACAGAATCTGTGATGCTGGACAGCGGCGTAGGGGCTTCACTGTGCCTTCTGAGCTCTTCCCCTATCGCTTTGTGAAAGTCTCGGCTTCTAAACGCTAACGCAAGTTCTTACAGCTGATCCTGAGAGAGGTGGTCAAGTCACAGGCACGGCAGATTGCGAGACAGCCGTCCGTCACTCCTCCTTCCGTTCTTTCCGATTGATCCACGGGCGCGCCTGGTGTGTGCTCGGTGGCGCATCAGTGATCACTAATGGGCTATTCTTTCACGAGTCGGTTCTTCTGAATCTTTAATCGATTCACAAGTGTATTCTAATCAAAAGATTGTGATTTTTAGGAGATGCCTCTTATTATTTCAAAAGATTGCCTTTGCAACTTCATGCTCCCTAGCTAGGTCTATTGCATGAGCTGTTTTGGGAAAATGTGTGCTTTTGTCAGTGGTGTGAAATAAGTTCCTTTCGACGCACTTGTTTTAATGTTAGGACTCGTTTGTTGAAGACAATGCATCACACAGAACATATTTTACCACATAAAAGATTGATTTCTGTTCTGTTAAACTTACAAACAAAAACTTATCCAAATGTTCCCACCCATTTAGGACTAATAACACGCTTAAATCTCACTTGAGTATGATATAAATATGTTATTCAAAGATATATATTTTTAAATATCTACATCATATATAGACATCTTTTGTTATGTAATTTGCCCTGGTTAAGTTATAAATCACATGGAAGCAAGACATCAGCAAACCTTTTACACACACACACACACACACACACACACACACACACACACACACACACACACAAAGTGACATATGGGATGTGATCACCATTAAAGACTAGACGCTAGCAATGACTGAAGTTAATAATAAAATTCTATTTTGCAGATTATAAGTGACTGTTTCATAAATATTGATCTCTGCATGAGTTAACACTTTGGGTTGTGAAAAGAAATCGTCCAATTTACGTTAACTGGTTTGCTAGGAAGAATCGATTCAATAAAAAAAGAATCACGATGCTCGACACTCCAAGTCGTTTGTGCTCGGAGTAGCCCGTGCCCGCCCACACATCAGTCTATTTTCGGCATCACTTAAACGGGCCGAACTCTCAGCAACGTGAGAGATATTTTTAACCCAATCAATACACGTATTTTAGCCAGATGAAATGATTTTTCTTTTTGGAGCTGAGGCGCCCGGGAATAACCCACTGCACCAGACACTGCTAAGCACTACGTGTCGTGCAAGAGACACAGAAATGAATTATGACTTGATATAGCAATGTAAAATAAATCAGGAAATAGAGCTAGCCTAATGCATAATATGAGTGTGTCTTTTATATCACATGTTAAATAATTTAACAGTTTATTATTATTATTATTATTATTATTATTATTATTATTATTATTATTATTATTATACCGAAATGGTTTGCCTTCAGTACCGCGGACAGCGCCAGAACTCGCTTCTTTAAAATATTAATAATTAACTATATAAGAACCCCAACGCTTTATAATAACTATACCTACACTATGTACACCACATTTATGGAGTTGTAGGTTGTAGAATACAAAATCCCCGTCTGTGCGTCTAAAATTGGGCGTGGTCTTCAGTACACAGGAATAAGATACCGCGTGGACAGGGAATGAGGGCGTGTCTTTGAGTGCATGTAAGGGTGATTAGATCAGGGGATCTCAAACTTTTAACTGTAAGAAGTTTATAAACGTCATCACGTAAAGTCATTTCCAAACCCAGTTACTGAAACACCGAGAGCCATAAAATGTTATTCCTGAACTTTCCATTTATTAGGTCCAAGTTATTGAAATTGAGGACATTATTAACAGGCCAACTTGGTTTTTGAGCTGTTAAGGTTTAGATGCAATTTAATTAAAAAAAAATATTATTAATTGTGGCTATTGTATAATCATAATTTTTCCCCTATCCTGACAATAATTACCACTTAATAGTAGAACTTAATAATAATTAGAACTTTTAGGCACAAAAGATATGTTTTATCTAAGAATTTTGAAGTTTTGGAAAAAGTACAAGAAAGAAAGTAACTGGTTACAAAAAAAAAAAAAAAAAACAGATACAGGCAACACACAACCCCAGTTCACTCAGATGAGTGTATGTATTTGGGGCGTTTTTTAAATGTATACTTGCAGCGTCAGCATTTTTTCATGAATACATTGTCTAATAACAAGGCCTTTATGAAGCCAACACATCAGGCAAACAATTTAGAATTAAAAAGAAATTTCTGAACACTTGGGTGATTTTAAACGCGCTAGTAATCTCATACAGGAAACCTAATGAACACATTTACAGTAGGTCTCCCAAGCACGTTCTTTACGCCGTCTTGTGGCCACAAGCATGCATTGCACCTAGGAACAGCCACCCAATATGAGGTGTGACTTGTGGGTATCATATAACGAGATTTTAAATGGTGCAGGTCTATACAATATGATTTTCCATTATACATGGAAGACTTACTATCCATTTCTTCACATTTTGCTTGTTGTATTTTAATGCAATCTTGAGGAATAGTTCTCCCGGCTTTCTAAGGTCTTTTTTGCCTCTCCTTTTTAGTCCAGTCGCTGTACCTGATCAATTCAGAAAAATGTTTTTGTTTGTTTAGCCACATAGTGACCTATGAATAATTTAAGGATAAACATCATTTTAGGCATGAACCAGTGCAAATGATGACAGATGATCAGGCCAGTTATTAGTATACTGGTGATGCTGATTGTTAAAGATTGGAACAGACAAGAGGGAAAATGAGTTTGCTGCTGAGGTTGTTACATGAACAAGCATTTTTAAGTTGTATTTAAAGGCAATTATAGCCTGTCACAGTAAAACCCTTGTTCCCATTTTTATAATTTAATCTACTATTTCAGGTAACATGAAGAAATGAGGGGCGGGTCAAGACTTTTGCACAGTACTGTATGTATGCATGTATCGCTAAGGTCAAAATTACTTTTCATAATAAATTCTATATTCCATATTAAGGGGCAAATATTTCATTCCAGGTATATTTTCAACCTGGAAAATAGGAATATCTCTTCCTACAATACAGCACAGCTTCTCAAAGCTGATCCTAAAGAACCCTTTTCTTTGTCTTTCCCTGCTCTAACACACCCCAATTACTCAGCTAAATAACAGCCCTTAATGACTTGAGTCATGCGTGTTAGAAGATGGAAAACAGTAAAATATGCAGGGCAGGCGAACTCCAAAACCAGGGATGGGAATCTTTGAGCTACTGAAGATTTTACTTTCTAGACAGTTCTGTATAAACATAAATCTCTTAAGTTATTCCAGACTGGTGGCATATCTGGTATGGCAGAATCATATTTGAAAATACAAGTAAATGAACATCCAGCTTTAGTAGACTATATCCAAACTCCACCAGGACAGGTGTGATCTTTCCCATTGCATCACTTGTCACCTGTTTTTAGTGTTTAACTTCACACCACTTCCTGAAGTCTCAGATTCACTCGGCAGGTCATGACATGAATAAAGCAATAAAGCAAAAATGATCAGGGTTTACAGTGAACAATGTTCATTAGATGATTGCTAATGTTGTATTGTTGTACCATGTTAGTGCAACAAGCTGGATTTTGCTTAGATATTTAGTTTAGACTAAGGCCCTAATTTAGCATGTTTTGCATGTTTGTTTTAATAAACAAATTTTGTTGTTTGTGTTTTTTGTGTGTGTTGTAACATAATAGCAAAATCATAAGTGGATTTAATACAAAAAGATGTCAAATGTGAAGCCTGAAAGGTTTGAGGTGTCCTGTTAAACTGGGACTGTTTAGATGTCCTGCAAAACTTGCACAGAACCAAGATTAGCAAACTTTGCATGGATGTAGTGATAGTAAACGGATATTTAAATATTACCAAAACTGTAACCGAATAGAAAAAGGATGTCATGCTCAAAACTGACCAAAGCTATCACCAAGTGCTGCAGTGTACGTTTTTCACTAGAGACCAAATTAACATGATGCGTCTCCCTCTACAGGACAAAAATTCAACAATTCTGTAGGTTTTTAATGAACATAATGTTTTTTAAGATCATGTTCTAACGGCAAAATAAGGAAAAAGCTTATGTTGAAGTTTTATGTTATAGATATTGATTAAACATTAATTTTTAATGCACCCATGTAGTGTTAATACTTATTATTTAGGTGGCACAGTGGTATTAGAACTGTAGCCTCGCACCTCCAGGGTATGGGATCGATTCATGCCTCAGGTCTGTGTGCACGGTGTTTGCATGTTCTCCCTGTGCTTGGTGGGCTTCCTCCCACAGACCAAAGACATGCAGATTAGACTAATTGGTATTCCCAAAAGTGTCCAAAATGTTTGCATGCCCTGTGAAGGATAGATTGGCAACCAGGGTTTATCTCGCCTTGTACCCAGAGTCTCCTGGGACAGGCTTCACGCGCCCATAACCCTGTACAGGATAAAGTGGTATAGAAGTTGAGTGAATGAATAATACTTTATTTTAAACTGATTAATATTGTGCATATTTAGTGCTAATTATACTATATGGACAAAAATAGAATTTGGTCAAACCTTCAATGACATTGCAATCGATTACATATACTTCAATATGGAGTTGGTCCCCTTTTGCAGGTATAACAGCTTCTACTCTTCTTGGAAGCCTAACCACAAAATGTTGGACGAGAACGCCTTGCTCGCAATCTCTGCTCCAGTTCATCCCAAAGGTGCTCGATGGGGATGAGGTCAGGGCTCTGTGTGCGGCCCAGTCAGGTTCTTCCACAGCAAACTCATCAAACAATGCCGTTATAGTCTTTGCTTTGTGCACGGGGGCACAGTCATGTTGGAATAGAAAATGGCCTTTCCCAAACTGTTGGAAGCACAGCATTGTCCAAGATGTCTTGGTATGCTGAAGCATTATGATTGTCTTGACTGGGGAAAAGAGCCCTGATTCCTGATTGCTTCCTGTTTGCTCTGTTGGTGAGAAATCATGAAGAAATCCCTAAATGATAGTTGCTGATTTTACTACATTTGTTTTGATATTCAAATTAAAACATACTAAGATGACACGAAAAATGTTTGTTAATGCATATTTAGTTCTGTCTCTCTTTATGATTTATGTCTGCTCTTGATTATGGTGAATTATTCTGGGGTTAAACCGAACGATGAGTTTGTCCAATCTGGCAACCACGCACTTGCCGTCTCAAAGCTGTGCATCGCTGATTAGATGATGAGATAAACCGGAGAAATGAGGCAAACGGACGGTTCGGTCAGGTCTAGCCAGGTGCTGAAGCCCTGTCTAGCCTGTTATATCATTAAAACATGAAAAGTGACGTCGGTTAAATGAGAGGGCGCGCGCGCGCGGCGAGAGAGAGAGAGATAGAACTAATAATGCCATGAAGGTCAACTTGCTGCGCATGCGCATGTCCAGTGCGTCCTGTCCCGTTCGCTTGCAATGACATGACCTGAAACGCCTGCATCAGGACGCGGAAGGTGAGAAGTCTGGACCAGTCCAGTTTTTCTTTTCTTTCTTTCTTTCTTTTTTTTTTTTTTTTAATCATTCTGGAATAGAATAATTAGTATGTCGTGCAGATTGCTGGTAGTAATTTCTGAAAACAGGAGCCTTTGGTCAAAGCACATCAGTGACGCCGCTTTAACGTGAATTTATTATTTTTTTTTTACAACCAGTTTATTTAACAAACTGATTTTGGAGGAGCGCAAGTACATCTCATGACAGGTCAACTATTTCAACTTGGTTTATTCCTGAATAACAAAAATACAGGCTTTATTTCCTATAGTAGTGAAGGACGCACGAGGTGAAAAGTCAGCTTACAGTACAGTAAGTACGACATACAGATTGCTATCAAGTTATTAATGCAATGTAGTATTTTAATAAAAGCTTTGCTGTGGTGCAGAAAAAAAAACAGAACAAAAAAAAAATCAGTAGTTTTCAGAATTAAGAATTTTGCTCCTGTACATCACACACATTCTGAATAATAACCATGTTATAATTGCCATATCATTGGTTTGGGGCTAAATAACTTCCAGAAAGTTCCAGAAATGTGATAGATGCGTGACTGACTGTAAAGGAGTTGCCCTGTGTTTGGCTCCATCTTGCTATTCGTGCCCAGTTTCTCAGTGCCTTATGATTAAAATAATCAACAGAATATACATGGATAGTTTAATTAGTGTACTAATTACACTATACATGAAGATGACCTGTGCTTGTACAGAAATTACTAAGAGAAGACATAATAAAATATCTTTCATATAAAATAAGTGGCTAATATAATTCAAATGAGGATGAATATTCAGTGGATGGAACAGTGCAAACTTTACTTTGTAAAGTGCTTTGTTAAATAATGCGTAGATATTGACAGATTGTAGATTGATGGCAGAAAATCACATTGTGATTAAAATCCGGATTGTAACACTACAAATTCTGGAGTAATTGTGTATGTAAACATGCATGTCATTAGGTGTAAAAACTAACAGTGAATGTTTTTGTTTGAATTATACAACAAAACAATATATGGCTTCACAAATATATGGCAGCTCCAGAAAACAAAATTACATGTATCCTAATATATTTCCTAATTTCACATATAAAACTTAGGTAGTTAGGTTAAAACTAATTTAAAAATCTCATTTATACATGTTCAAAATATATAAAACCCTTTAAATTAACTACCAAAAAAAAAAAAAAAAAAAAAGACAGGCATGTCTATTTTTCAATTAGATCAACCAAAGGTCACCAGCAGTAGCATTTCCTGTTTTCCAGGAAACCACAGTTAACATCAGGTGAGCACACACGCATTAATCTATGATGTGTGTACTGTAAATGGTTTCGAAACGTATTAAAAATAGATTATAATAAATGAAAACCAAAAAGATGTTTAACTGAAAATCAGGACTTTTTTTAGGCACCATGGACATCTTGACATTTCTAAATTGCATGGATAATAATACCAATATATATGTTTATACAGCTGAAGTATAAATAAATAATGCATGACCTTGATTGTCACACTTTTGACTTTACTAAACCGTTCTCGCTTGACAGATTCTGTGACATGCATTTCAAAGTAGGTGGATTAAAAAGCGGGACATCTGGGTAGTGCGGCATCTGTAAACATCTTCTGACTGGAAGTTGGAGCAGTACAATGAGCTTTCAGTCTGATGTTTGCAGTTGCAGGCTGCCACATAACGGCATACATCTTGGAAGCATTTTTAGTTGTGAGGAAAAAAACCATTATAGATTATGCTTAAATATTAAATACATAGATAGCTGATGATGTCTTTGCATCTCTACTGGGCTGTCATTGTTTTACTATTCTTAAATTGTTTTCCATCAATTTCCAGTTGTGTCAAGACAATGCTAATGTGGATTCATCCATGAAAAAAAAAAGTTCTTCTTTGCAAATAAAGCTGACTATTTATTGATCTATTGTGCCATGTGTGTGTGAAAATCATTTTATACATAGTGTAAGACCTATTTACTTGTGTATTTACAAAACATCCACCTGGCTTGTTGTAGTCTTGCCACTAGAGGTCAGCAACATAGAACACCACAGACAGGAGCCTGTTCATATAATTTAGTGGGTTTAAGCTTTAGACTTCACATCTCACCTTAGACATTCAAAGTATTTCTATTATTAATTTTTTCAATACTTTCTTTAAAAAAATCTGTATTTTAAACCAAAATACATCAAATCACACAGGTTTATATTTTCAGCCATTTTATTTACCAATTTTAAACAGAAAATCATAACAAGACTGTACATACGTTTCATGATGTGTTGTCCAATTTAACTTGATAAAAAAAATTTAATAAAACATTTCCAGACGGATTTTATTGCAGTCCTCTTGGTGCCTGACTGCGATTCCGTTACGGAGGAGCATTTCTATGTACGGCGGCCAGAAGGAGTCATCAACAGTCACGTAGGGCTCGTGAGGAGTTTCCAGGGTTTTGTTTGTTAATTGCTGCATGTCATAAATAGAATAATACATACATCAGTGATTGACACATGATACACCACTTATTATTACAATATGAACCTTTACAAATGTAAAAAAAATATTTTAAAAAACGTGACATGCAGATGTACCTCAAGGATCTCACTTAGGGAGATCAGATTTGTTCCATAACCTGGAAGGGCACTCTGTGAGAACACACAAAGTACAATGATTTGAGTTTCCCGTTACTAAAATGCTGTCAAGGATACACCCACAGGGAATAACAAGCACCTGTTTTCTCTTGGTGCCAACCGGTTGTTGACCAGGAAGTGGAAAATGCTCAGCTAACATGTCGCTCAGCGTCTCCATGAGGGTGCCGTGGTAATCCTTTACTTTGGTGATTTTTCTCTTCATGTCCTGTAGAATACTGAAGAAAAAGAATATAGAACGGGATTGAGACACAAAATTCACTATTACACCTCATTCAGGACAAACTGGATTCTAACACACACACACACACACACACACACACACACACACACACACACACACACACACACACACACACACACATTTTGCCTCACACAATCACTTTCACTGGTAGACTAAAACCCCCAGATTAAGAGGATTAGGATTTAAAAGGATTCAAGTTCTGTGGCTGCCACGGCATTTACAAAAGCATATAAAAAGCATCGACTTAATGTGCAATATTCAGTTTGTATGCCCCCTGGGCATTTACTTAATGCAAGACCTTTCCTCGTTAATTTTAAGGTTAGTCATGTAACATCAAGCCAAATAGAAAAGGAAAGGAAAGAATTACTGACTCATACATCGTTATTATGGCTGTGATATAAATATGATTCTGTCTTATATGACTTAGGTTATACCTGATAACAGGGCTGCGTGATTTGATTAAAAAAAAAAAAATATATATATATATATATATATATATATATATATATATATATCTGTGATAATAACCAATAAGTGCACTTTATATTACCTGTATAAACAACAATAAATAGTAGCCTTTTGTGATTAAATAATTGCTCAGGTTGAGATTTAGATTTTTCCACGATTAATTGTGCAGCACTACCATGTAACAACGTTCAACATGCTTTACCTGTGTTCTGACAGCTTCTGGTTTTCCTCACGCAACTTTACGACTTGATTCGTCACTGCACTGAGTACCTCCTTCTTCTCTTCCCGCCATACCTGCTCTCTAAAAAAAGAAACACTGCTTGTGATGTCTATAAAATAAAGCCTCCTTACAAAAAACTTAAATATAGTCAACAATTATGCATGTTCCTTTGTTAAATATTTGAAGTAAGTTTATTATTAGACATATATTATTGCACTTATGATACAAGTCAGCACTGTGGTATAAGCTTTGGTAAGGTATTCATTTGTAATGTCACCTTTGCAAAAGATCTTTCAGGGCATCTCGCCTTGCTTGGGAGCAGGAAAGAACCATCTTCAGCTGACTGTTGACTCTTTGCAGCTAGATGTCAAGAGAAGAAAAAAAAACAATAAATAAATAAATCAATAAATAAACAAACAAAATTTTCAGAAGGATGGTGACTTACCTCTTCCCTCCCGATGGCCAATAAAACTTCAGGGTTTGTTGACGGTACTGACAAACAGAAAAGCAGTAACAGAAGAAGAGTTTATACTGTAATGTCATGTTGTTGCATTGTCACTTTGTCGCTCTTGTTTGCACATTTGTACTGGCACTTTATGTTGTCTCTTTTGTAAAAAAAACATAGATTCCCTGTTAACTTAAAATGTCAATCTGTTTTTATCTCAGCTAGCCAGCTTATTAGGTTTCTTAGTTAGCTAGTAAGTTTTTCTGTTAATTTGTGCTGTACATTTATGTTGCGTGTAGCACCTTGGTCCTAGAGGAAGATTGTTGCGTTTCACTGTGTACTAACTGTATATAGTTGAAGTGACAATAAAAGCCTACTTGACTTGACTTGGTGCAGAGATGGATAATTTCACCTGGACAGTGCAGGTTCGTACTTTCTAAGTCTGTCCTCTGGCTCATCCCAAGACTTTTAATCACAATCTGCTCATACTAAACTTACTTTCCACACATTTACTGTAGTACTTTTTAGCTTTATTCCTTTACCCTGCATACCCCGATATCTCTATATAGTAGAGGATGGCTTTATGAGTTTCTTGTTCATGTCCTCTCATGGAGTGCTTCGTCAACACCATCACTGCCTTCTTTTCCAACAGGGATCAACATTTATAGCTGGAAAGCTAAGGCTACAGCTACTTTGAGGCAATACTGATAGTCAGATGTGCTCCACAAATTAAATGACATTAATAATGACTTACATTTGGGTTCCATTTCTTGCCACTGTTCCAGCTCCATCATAACGGCATTCAATCGATTCTGTGCCTGAGAGGATTAAAAGGTTTCATTACATAATATTTTAAATCTACCTTATGCTGTGTATGCTTACAATTTATAGTGAGAGGGAAAACTGCACAGTCTAATTTTCTTGCAATATTGGCTTTTGATTTCTGAAACAAACTACCATACACTCACATACACACACACGAAAAAGCAATGCTCTAATTTATTTAAAAAAATGCTTTATATGGGTTAAGACCCAAAAAATGGTCTGATGCCACATCAATTTAAAGATATTGATCTGTAAAATCCTAATCCTGAATAAGCTCATCATAAACTACTTTGAAATATAATATTTTTACTTAATGTTTTGGTGTCAAGCCTCTCACATGTATATATTGTTACCCAGCTTTATATTGAATTTATAGTCTCTCATGTAAAGATTTATGACAATTACAGTACAAGTGCGATGTTCCTATATAATGTTAGTAGATACTGAAGGAGCCTCACCTCATTTGTCTCAACATCGCCAGGCCCTACATCTGCTGAGGCGATTTCATTCTGAAGCTGAAAAGGACAAGTATAGAATACATTCAACAAGCAGCATCTTTTTAAAATATGATACTTTGCATTCTTGTACTGTAAAGCTTCCGAAATCTGTTGTTAATAATGACACGACTACAAGATTAGTTAAGCTGAATGTCAATTCACTAGTTCGGACAAGTAAACATGCGCTTATTAAAAAACATTTAGAATTATTGGATAAACAACCTTTTGTAAAACTTCAAAGTGTTCTTCGCACTCGTCCAGCAGCTCATCTCGCACCGCCTCAGAACAACCTGATGAGAAGTCCGGAGCCTCAGCCGCCCTGACAGCTTCACCGTCCTGCTCCATTCCTGTCTGTATTTAAAAAAAGAAAAAATTATTGATGATACGTATGAAATGCATCATTCTGGAAAGCTATATCTTACAGAGTAGTGTGTAAGAGGCATGCCATGCATTATATACACAGGACAGTACAATTCAGGGCAATACTGCAAAGAGTTCAGGAATGTGGAAAAGGCCTCTTTGTCCCATTCATAAGCCTGGCAACTAAAATGAACTATTTACAAATGCATTTAGTTGTACAACAATAAAAGTATTTAATATACTTCAACTAAGCTAGTCTCATGTGATTGAGCTACAGCACGCTGTCAAATATTACATTTGTTTCTATCTAGTTAGAGTTACATTGAATAGTTAGTTAATATATCACGATAGGTAACTGAATGGATTTTTTCCCCCATTTCTATTATTTGTATGTCTCGATTATGACAGTTTTTTCAATCGGTTTAAAACAAAAGTTTTAATTATATTTAGTTAATAAGATTTATGCTCAAAAAATTTATCTTGCTTTAATTTTTAATAAGTTTACACAGTATTTTTTATTAAGCTTTTTAATAATTTCTGTGAAAGATTTTTCTGTTTTTATGTATTTTTAAGGGGGGAAAAATTGATTCAGTCATGAATCGCGATTCATATTTTGTGTGGTGATTCAAGTATTGCTACACAGATTCCAAAATCAACCTTTTAAAAAGTATTTTTACATTTATAATAATAGAGATGCACTGGTCGATCAGCAAGTGACCAGAATTCTCTGCCTCAGATTTAACAATTTTCGTACCGAGTGGTGCAAGAGAAACACATTTTTATGGCGCAACATTATTTAAAATCCATGTGCGTTAAAAAACCTCTGGTCTGCCCTTTTCCTTCTAACCCTGTTAGCGAATTAGTCTCAAACCCACTCATTTGAGTTTTGAGACTTTGGAGGTATATATATATTTTTAATAATCCTACAGGTGGAGCACTCTAAAGTATTTACACAATTTTATCTCATGTTGTAGGAGTGAAAGTTTGTTTAGAAATAATAGTTATGACAGATGACAGATACGTGCTGCTCAGTAAAAATGTATGTAGCTTGCTTAATTAATGTTTACTATGGTACACACAGATGAGGTTGCAAAATATTTTTGCACAATATTCCACATACTGCATCATTATTGCAGACTTTGGGACATACAGTATATCTGGTTTCGCACTCTATTCTGCATACATATGCACAGTCTATTTTAGGGCTGCAACAACTAATCGATAAAATCGATAATTATCGATAATGAAATTAGTTGTCAACGAATGCCGTTATCGATTAGTTGGACTGCTCACGTTACTGAGGAGCGCGACCACAAGATGCACAAATACACAAAAATACACACAGATACATAGCCGCTCGCGCGATGGAGGTTACAGAAGCGTCTGCAGGAAAAAGCGCGCGCCTATGGCGTTATATTCCTGCCATAATTCTGAGCGCGCGGTTTGACATTTTGAGAGCAGACAAAGCACTATATGCGCGTGCAGTGTCTCCATTGCGCCTCAACAGCTCGATTCTGCGCGTGCAATGTCTCCAGTGCTCGCTCAACATGTTCTCCGCGTGCGCTCGACTCTACCTTCACGCGCAAGCAACATAAATTTCTGTGCGCGCTCGACTCTGCCTGTACGCTCGCTCAACTTTGTTGAGTGTTACAAAACCAGCCAATCAGAGACTTCCACACACTACTTCTGATTGGCTGTTCCTTCTCTATCAGCTGGCAATATCTGCAATTATTGTTAAAATGCTGTATTTTGCAGACTCAAATGCTGTTATTTATTTATTTATTTATTTATTTTTTAGAAAGAGACAAGTCAGCATACGTGAGTTCATTCAAAAAAGAAATCCCCCATGCACTCCACAACAAGCAGCCACTATAACAGATGCCATCCAATATAATAAGAGTACAACAATTGTTTTGCTTTTCTATCTATCTATTTATTTATTTATTTATATTTTGGATATTTAGAGGAGTTTTACTGTTCCAAAACAAACTTTGTCTTTAATTTAAGGTTTAAAATGTCAAAATTAAAGATCATTAAACTCTATATGTGACTTTTGCATTTTTAAAGTTTAGTTTTATACATAACTAATACCCTGATTTATGGTTTTATATAGTTATAAGCAAAACATCAAATTAAAGAAGCGTTTAGGTTTTTATCCGATTAATCCAAAATAAAAAAAATAAAAAAATCGCCCAACTAAACGATTATCAAAATAATCGTTAGTTGCAGCCCTAGTCTATTTGTTTACAGTATATATTTTCATATACTGCTTTAAAACTGTAACACATATATTCTTTTCTTATATTATATATGTATTTGCAATGCTGCTTTTAAATTGTTTTTTATTGTATCATCCATTCTATATATCTTTGTATTTATTTATTTATTTTGTGGCATTCATTATGGACAGCAAGAAAATAATTTCATTGTACGAAGGTACATGAGTTGTTTTTTAATGTTTCTTTACAAACTTGTTCGCCAGTAAAAACTTAACTAACTTACACAACCGACGCTCGGATAGTGAAATGAAAGTTTACTGGACTTACAGTACAAGACTACACAGCTATTATATCGGATAAGTGGCTGGGATAAACCTCAAACGCCGCGTTATATTATATAAAGCGCACTACATAGTGTGCACAGAGTCCTTCTTTATGCCCTACGTAGTGCGCTAAAAATAGAGCCTAGAAGGCTAATCAGGACGTGACCACTTATACCGTCGCTAGCAAGCTAGCTTTGCTGCTAAGCAAAAACAAAATTACCCAATGCGTTCAGTGCAAATATACTTACCTCAAGCGAGTATGTATTTTTATTATTTTAACTCAATCGCCAATACGTGCTAGCTAATATTCAATGTCTCTTCAGGGCATTTACATTTTCCTCCTGTAGCTTGTTTTGTCACGTCTAAACAAAAATACCGCCATCGGGGCTGTCGTGACGCACTTCCTGTTGGTGCGTTCATGAGCGTAGTGTCGGCGGAGCATGTGCGCAGTGAGGGTTGGTTCGCTTGCTGGTCGCCCACTTATTAAACTAACTAAAATGAGAAACATTGCTAGGTCACGTGCTACAGTGTATATTGTCTTGGAACGACAGTATTTTTATGTGAAACATAAAAACAGACAAATGAATAAAAACACAATGTCAAAGTATTTGTCCGTCAAAGCCAGTGGTGATTATCTATGTATTCATTCCCATTTCACGACCGTCATTCACATTTACACACTACAGGAAAGTTGGGATCACCAATTATCCTAGTCTTCATATCTTTGGACTGTGGGAGGAAACTGAAGTACCCGGGGGAAACCCACCAAGCACGGGGAGAACATACAATCTCCATGCACACAGACCCTGCAGTTTTTGATGCAAAGATGATGCATCAAAAACTGCACTGCAAAATTCTTCTGTCAGCTCCACCGGTGATAAAAATTCACTAGATGTATGTGGTCACATGACCATCACATCCATACGGCCCATTTCATTGCCATTGTCATAACAGATTAGGGATTTCTGCTCAATCAGTTAGGACATGATGGGTGATGGCGCCTGGGTTGCATATGGGACTCTGGTTTATCCCAACAGTCTTCAGGGGGTTGAGGTCTTGGCCATGTGCAGTTTATTCTTTCACATAAACTTTGGCAAACCAAAATGTACAACAAAATAAGCAAGTATTTAACAAATAACATAAATGCACAAATTAAAGATATATACAGGGAAAAGAAAAAAAAAGGGGGGGAAAGGCAGTAAAAAGCAAAATGTACAAAAAACATAACGCCAAAAAAGTTGAAACACCACAGTTTACAGTAAAAATATAATATGGGTTAGTGTACATAGTAAGTGTAAAATAATGAAACTATATGTGAAAATGATGTATGTGCAAAAGATGTACAGTATGCATATGTACAAAACAGTATGCTGCCATTGATTATTTAAAATGATAGTTCTTAAATGTATTTGAGGATGCTTTTGTAGGGCCTACTGGATGGAAGTATGTGAAAGAGTGATGTGTTCATGACTGCTACCCTTGGTAATATTAGTGGCTGTCTTTTGGCACTATTTCAAGTAAATTCCCTTGAGAAAGGGTGATTTCCTACCAACGATAAACCCAGCTGATGACCCTTCTCTCTTATAATCCTTCTAGTTTCCATAACAGCTGCCATGCCAGGCAGCAATGATGATGATGATCTTACAGTAGTCACAAACCTCACATGTGAAAACCT